>SJYC01040056.1:0-37391 GCA_006408675.1 Madoqua kirkii | reverse complement strand
GATTAAGTGTCTTATTAAATGCATCAGCGTGTAAAATAGTGTATGGAAAACCTCCATCCACATATCTTGTTTCCAGGGTTCATTTTCTACAGAATGTTCCAGTCTCTCGGTAGGGGAAAAAAAAAAAAAACCAACATAAAAACCTTAGACTCAAAACGCTTTGAACTGTGTTGAAAATCTTGAAGAGATATATTCCGAGACAGTTTAAACTTGGCAAGACGTGTCCTTCCATCTCTTCCTTTACTTTCTTGCCTAACCAGGCAGAAAAACCCTCCCTGGGAAATTGGGAGCCGCAGGTAACCCTGTCACGCTTCCATTCATTTAACACCTGCTGCGGCACTGTCCTCTGCCCTTATTATCTTGGTGACAGATTTTTGCCCTTGAACGTTTTGTTCAGTGGAAGCATAAAAAGAGGCAGGCTGTTGACAAAAAGGATTATTGTTTTTCTGAATCGGTCCTTTTCATTTCAAACAGAGCTGCAGACAAGAGAGGGTTGCTTCAGCCAGGTTTCCCTGTAGGCCCCTGGGGCCGAACAGAACCATCTGGAAAATCAGGTGCACATTAACACCTGGGTGCCCCCTTCTCTTGTGGTGGTACTTTGAACTCACAGGGCTCAGTAAAGGTCTGTAAAATGAGTGAGTCATGACAGTCATTTTACTGTAAGTTTTGTGGGCTGTGTCTTTGATGGCTGAAGTCCAATTTTTATGTAAAGAATTTTCCATAAACTTGCCTTGCCCTGTGCTAGGCACAGTATAATATTGTTGCTTAGTTGCTAAGTCATGGGTCATGTCTGACTTTGCGACCTGTGGACTGTAGCCAAACCTGGTTCCTCTGTCTGTTGGATTTCCCAGATAAAAACACTGCTGTGAGTTGCCATTTCCTCCTTCACGGGATCTTCCCGACCCAGGGCTCGAACCCACATCTCCTGCCGTGGCAGGCAGATTCTTTACCCAGCCAGCAGGGAATCTCAGTATGTATAATATTTCATGTCACTGGGAGCACTGTATCTGTACTTCATGGGAAGGCAATGTCCTGTATTCCTCATTCTTAGAAAAACTTCTGCTCTTGTTCTACAAACAATGACACACCGCTGAAGTGCAGGATTTATTCTAAAGCCAAGGGAGCAGGGACCCTTCAAGCAGCTGTCCCTTTCCCAGGTTGTGGAGACGTTCATGCGGAACTTGACCTTGGGTTGTACTCAAAGGACATCTAACTTGTAAGCTATGTTGGAGGATAACTGGGGTGGTACCTGTAAAATCAAGGAATCCTACCAGCTTGAGAGCTAGCAAGGAGGCACAATGCAGTTCTTTGCACAGGAATAATTTAATTCCGGAACATACACATTTTGTTAATCTTTCCTGATATTAAGGAAATAGATACTTGTTTTGGAAAAAATTTAGATTGGAATTCTATTACTCTAGGAATAATTAACTGTGAAATTGGGCCTTTGACTTTAACCAGAACAGCTTTCTTTAAGGAGTAAAAGAGAGATACCCTTGGATGGTTATGCAAGAATTATCTTCCACATTCTTTATCTACAATTCTTTCTCATTCTAGTCCGAAATACTTAAGGATATATATCTCAAAAGAATTATGTTATGAAAATATTTTATATTTAATTTTTAATTGAAAGAATTATCATTTATCAATTTGTTATGGGTTGAATTGTATCCATATCAAAAAATTTAGGTGGAAGTTAACTTCCCAATACCTCATCAGTTCAGTTCAGTTCAGTTCAGTTGCTCAGTCATGTCTGACTGTTTGCGACCCCATGAATCATAGCATACCAGGCCTCCCTGTTCATTACCATCTCTTGGAGTTCACTCAAGTCACGTCCATCGAGTCCGTGATGCCATCCAGCCATCTCATCCTTGGTCGCCCCCTTCTCCTCCTGCTCCCAATCCCTCCCAGCATCAGAGTCTTTTCCAATCAGTCAACTTTTCACATGAGGTGGCCAAAGTACTGGAGTGTCAGCTTTAGCATCATTCCTTCCAAAGAAATCCCAGAGTTGATCTCCTTCAGAATGGACTGGTTGGATCTCCTTGCAGTCCAAGGGACTCTCAAGTGTCTTCTCCAACACCACAATTCAAAAGCATCAATTCTTCGGCGCTCAGCCTTCTTCACAGTCCAAGTCTCACATCCATACATGACCACGGGAAAAACTATAGCCTTGACTGACCTTAGTCGGCAAAGTAATGTCTCTGCTTTTGAATATACTATCTAGGTAGGTCATAACTTTTCTTCCAAGGAGTAAGCGTCTTCTAATTTCATGGCTGCAGTCACCACCTGCAGTGATTTTGGAGCCCCTCAAAATAAAGTCTGACACTGTTTCCACTGTTTCCCCATCTATTTCCCATGAAGTGATAAGACCGGATGCCATGATCTTCGTTTTCTGAATGTTGAGCTTGAAGCCAACTTTTTCACTCTCCTCTTTCACTTTCATCAAGAGGCTTTTTAGTTCCTCTTCACTTTCTACCATAAGGGTAGTGTCATCTGCATTTCTGAGATTATTGATATTTCTCCTGGCAACCTCATAAAGTGACCTTATTTGGAAAAAGGGTTATGGCAAATGTAATTAGTTAAGACGAGGTCAGGGTAGGCCCTTCCTGCAGTATGACTGGTGTCTTCGTAAGAGGCGGAGTTTTGGACACAGGCGGGTGTGCAGAGGGCCTTCCCTACATGGCTCAGCAGTAAAGGACCCACTTACCAGTGCAGTAGAGGTTGGTTCGATCCTTAGGTTGGAAAGATCCTCTGCAGAAAGCAATGGCCACCCATTCCAGTATGCTCGCCTAGGAAATCCCATGGACAGAGAAGCCTGGCGGGCTACTAGTCCAGGGGGTTGCAAAAGAGTCAGACACAACTTAGCAACTAAACAACAACAACATCAACAAGCATGCAGGGAGAGAATGCCATGGAACATGGATTCTTTACCACTGAGCCACCAGGGAAGCCTCTCTTTCATGTTTTTAAAAGAACTTTATGAATAGGAAAGCTACTGCACTGTTTTCAGTAGCATTTGATTTTCTATAGGAAATCAAATTACACAAAGATAGAAACCCACACATTTTTAAGATTCAATAGTATTTGTGAAGTTTTTTTGGTTTTTATTTATTTGTTTAGGGGTTTTTCAGAGTGACTGTTTCTCCTTCATACCTGCACCTTGTTTATTTTTCCACATTGATTTTTAAATGGTGGTAGCATTTTACATTTTTCGCCTTGTATTCTAAGCCCAGTAATTGCCTGTTTTTCCTCTTCTCTGTCAAATTGGCTGTTATTTTCAAGTCACTAACCCACACACTTACACATGACCCTTTTATATTTCCTCAATGCCTGAATGTATTCCTCTCCTACCATAAACCCGAGACACATCATTTGAAGCAGATAGAACATCTTTTATGCCAGGAAGCCAGTTGAATGCTGCCATCTTTGACATTACAGGATCCTAATAAAGGTCCCTGCATGGTGTGCTTGTGCACGACTGGGTGTGCGTGGAGCTCAGTTGCTCTCTAAGCACGTATTCTCCCCATGACATCTGTTTTCAGTACGTTGCCTTTTATGGCAGATGATTGAACATTGTCCTTTCATACTTTATTGGCTCCTGATTTTTCAAATCTCAAGTTGTGTCAGAATAATTATGGAGACCTCGCATTATTTTTCTAAAAATGATTCCATGTCTATAACTTGCTTTTCTACCACGTTCTTAGTTTGCAAAGTGATGAATTTATTTATTTACTTTGTCAAGCTGCAGACTGGTCTTGGAGAACTGTGGAGACATGCCCTGAAGTCCAGCCTCCAGGTTACCAGGCACCTGGACAATGAGTCTCCCACACTGTGTGCAGTAGCCCCCGTTCTCCACTCCCTGCTGTGATTTATGGATGGCCTCAGAGGTCAAGGCTGTTGAATGGGGAAGCAGAGAGCTCTCTTTGCCTTGCCGTGCAGCAGTAAATTAATATTTTGGGAGTTATATAAAGGAGGCTTTGTGGACATCCCACTGATATGAGAATTAATTCATTACTTGTAGATTATTAATAAACGCTCAGCAAATAGGTTTATAAGATTGTTTAGAAGAAGAAAGTATCATGGCTAATTAAATTTCCCATTTCTTTTGTAGATTTCAGTTTGTAATTTTCAAAAAGTGTGTAGTGTGGCCAAAAAAGGTTTTTTTTTTCTTGAAGATTTAAAAATTGACAATTTTATGGAAAAAAATCACCCTAAGAGCCTCATCATTTTAGTGCCAGCGACCGAACAGCAGATTTCTATTTTCACGGAGCTGTTACAAACAGGATGTCTAAAAAAAAATGGCCGCAATTCCTCAGGCTTTGTGAAAGTCTCCTAAAATTCAAAGGTTTCATTTTACATGGGAAAGAAAAAATGATTCATATGCAAAATAAAGAGAGGAAATAGTTGATATTAATTTACTTGATCTGATTAGAGACTCTCTTTTTTAAGCTGCATTTGAGGTTTGAGCTTCAGTTCCCCTTTCTCCATTTATTCCCCCAAAACTCCAGCAAGTGCATTGTCCCTCTTTACGACATCTTTGAATAAATTAGAGCAGTCTTCCACTCTGGGTGGATGCGGGTACAGCAGTTTGTACCTCTGTGAAAAGAAAGCTCTCCTAGAACAGCCCAAGTGGGGCCAGTGGTAAAGAACCCACCTACCAAGGCAGGAGATGGAAGAGATGTGAGTTCGATCCCTGGGTGGGGAAGATCCCCTGCAGCAGGAAGTGGCACCCCTCTCCACTATTCTTGTCTGGAGAATGCCATGGACAGAGGAGCCTGGCGGGCTACAGTCCATGGGGTCACAAAGACGACTGAGCAGCTGAGTGCTTGCACGCACACACACCCCCAAACAGTCCCCCACCCCCACCCCCAGGGCAGCATCCTTCAGCTGATGACTGCTGACAGGCTGGCTTTGCAGCTGGTTTCTAACCCCTCAGTATGGTCCTCTTGGGCATGGGGGCCTTTGGGTCTTGCCTGGTTGGCCTGTCATACCATGAGTTTGTATGCTGCTTATGCATTACTGTCAGGGGCTTCCCTGGTGGCTCAGCTGTAAAGAATCTGCATGCAATGCAGGAAACGCAAGAGATGCAGGTTCCACCCCTGGGGCAGGAAGATGCGCTGGAGAAAGGGCAGGGCAACCCACTCCAGTATGCTTGCCTGGAGAATCCCATGGACAGAGGAGCCTGGCGGGCTGCAGTCCACAGGGTCACAAAGAGTTGGACACGACTGACGTGACTGAGCACACACGCAGGCTTACTACTGTTAGGCTCATTCTCCTATTTTGCTGTCAACCTGATAATTCTTAAGCAAAAGGTGTGACAGACTTACATCTTGAGAGCCAGCCACCCATATTCCTCCCTAGAGCTCTTGTTAGAATCCTCTCCCAGGAAAAAGACCTCAAGTGGAAACAGACCTACTTATAAATCAGCAGAGGAAATCCATGTCAGATCTCAAGGATCACTGAACGCATGAGGGAACCAAGAACATAAAAGTGAAAAATGAAGACAGGTGAACAAGAAAGTGAGTGCTGCAGAGATGGAATTCGCATAAGAAGGAAAGACAGCTAGAATAAAAGAAACCAACTTAAACCTTTCTTTCTCTATTATATCCAGAGAGATGTAAGAAAATACTGCAATCAATGTAAAAAGGACAGAATGGTATGGAAAATGAATATTTCAAGAACTTCCGTTCACAGACACTACAAAGGCTAAATTTGAGGAGCTCCCCCAAATGTAGGGCTGCTGCTGCTGCTGCTAAGTCATTTCAGTTGCGTCCGACTATGTGCAACCCCATAGATGGCAGCCCATCAGGCTCCTCCATCTGGGAATCTCCAAGCAAGACCACTGGAGTGGGTACCCATTTCCTTCTCCAATGCATGAAAGTGAAAAGTGAAAGTGAAGTCACTCAGTAGTGCCCAACTCCCCATGGACTGCAGCCTACCAGACTCCTCTGTCCATGGGATTTTCCAGGCAAGAGTACGGGAGTGGGGTGCTATTGCCTTCTCCTTAATGTAGAGCAACAATGTAAAAAAAGAAACTATCAGGCCATTGAAAAAGACCCTGATGCTCGGAAAGGTTGAAGGCCAAAGGAGAAGGGGGAAGCAGAGGATGAGATGGTTGGATGGCATCACCGACTTGATGGACATGAGTTTGAGCAAGCTCCGGGAGATGGTGAAGGACAGGGAAGCCTGGTGTGCTGCATTCCATGGGGTTGCAAAGAATGAGACAAGACTTAGTGACTTAACAAAGACAATCAGACCATTGTTCAGCACAGATATGGAATGGAATTTATTGAAGAGGGTTTTACCACTTGAGAAATAGCGGAGGCTGTGTACCCCTCTTCCTCTCATTGTCCACACCTAGGCCAGCTGTCGGGGGTCTGTGTGATGGTGTCAGGGGTCTGGCAAGAGGGGCTGTTCCCTAAAGTCCCATAAAGATTCCTTTATGGGTGCATCATGGGGATGTCTGTGTGACTTTGTAACAGGGAGTCATCCTGGTCACTAAGGGGTCTTGCTAGGACGCTAGATCCTAGGGAGCACACTGGCTGTTGTCATCCTGTTTCTCAATGGATCTCACTCTGACATCCTGAGCCTGTTCTCTGCTAAGCTGTCAGGGTGGAGGAGGTGACTTCCCGGGTCATTTAGGCTGTCTGTCCTCAGAGACATTGATGGTTAGGAAATGATTACAATCATTCCAAAATGAGAAGGAAGATAATATGGATAAGGGCACATTGGCAAAGAAACTTGTTCAGTTGCTAAGTTGTATCCAATTATTTGTGACCCCATGGACTGCAGCATGTCAGGCCTCCCTGTCCTTCACCATCTCCCAGAGTTTGCTCTAACTTAGGTCCATTGAGTTGATGATGCCATCCAACCATCTCATCCTCTGTCATCCCCTTCTCCTCCTGCCTTCAATCTTTCCCACTATCAGAGTCATTTTCAATGAGTTGTCTTTTCACATGTGGTGGCTGAAGTTTTGGAGCTTCAGCTTCAGCATCTGTCCTTTCAATGAATATTCAGGGTTTATTTCCTTTAGGATTTATTGGCTTGATCTCCTTGCAGTCCAAGGGACTCTCAAGAGTCTTCTCCAGACCCACAATTTGAAAGCATAAATTCTTTGGTGCTCAGCATGCTTTATGGTCCAACTCTCACATGACTACTGGAAAAACCATAGGTTTGACTCTGCAGGCCTTTGTGGGGAAAGTGATGTCTCTGCTTTTTAGTATGCTGTCTGGGTTTGCCATAGCTTTTCTTCCATGGAGCAAGTATCTTTTAATTTCATGGCTGAAGTCACCATCTTCAGTGATTTTACAAATAAATTATCAACAATAATAATTTCTTGGTCTTGGTGCTAGATATGGATTCAAATCTTCATAAAGACAATGTCTAAAGGATGAAGAAAGTGAATATAATCCTAGGCCAAACGTGTCCTCAGGGATTTTAGAATAACAAGGAGAAAGAGAAGTTCTTAAAATTTTAGGAATAAAAAGCAAACAAAACCCAACCAGATCACCTAGAGAAATTAGAATCAGACTGATAGCCGACTTTTATCTCCAAAATACAGTGCGAGAAGAAAGCACAGAAAACTTGATCCTGGTTTAAAAGCAAAATATCCATGTTTTAAATTTTGAAAGTCGGAAAGTCCAAGAGTGCAGAGAGCAGATGAGAGAAGGAGCTATATGGATGGTGCAAAGTGCGGTGAGGGTGCTATGAATAATATTTGCAGCTTCTCAGAGTGAAAGTTGACTGATATCGTTAAAAGTTAATGGAATGGGAAATTTTTAAATATATTACTCATGGCTACTCAGGTAATTAATAGAATATTTTACATAATTATAACTTTACACCTTTATAAAAGCGAGAGCTGAGTCAGTGGTAGCTCAGATGGAAAGAATCTGCATGCAATGCAGGAGACGTGGGTTCTAGCTGGGTCGGAAAGATCCCCTGTGGAGGAGGGCATAGCAACCCACTTCAGTGTTCATGCCTGGAGAATTCCATGGTCAGAGGAGTTGGCGTGGTACAGTCTGTAGGGTCTCAAAGAATTGCAGGTGACTGAAGCACTTAACATGTTCACTTTTCACTTTTGTATTCTTACTTTTATTGTGCAATATCAAAAATATTGTTAAAATTGGGAAATGATGGTATAAATATATTTCTTCATATTTTCTACTAAGTATTAGAAGATTTGAAACAGGAAGAGTTAACAGTTTGTCTCTGATAAGTGCTGGGATGGTGAACTCTGGGAAAAGATGCGGAAAAGGAATATAGCTTTTTATCATGAAAGTAATTTCTTCTCTACCACTTGATTTATTATTATGAAGCCATATTACTTGACGGTGGCGGTGGTTTAGTTGCTAAGTTGTGTCCGACTCTTGCAACCCCATGGACTGTAGCCTGCTAGGCTCCTTTGTCCATGGGAGTTCCCAGGCAACAATATTGCAGTGGGTTGCCATTTCCTAAAGCATCTGCCTGCAATGTGGGAGACCCAGGTTCTATTCCTGGGTCGAGAAAAACCCCTGGAGAAGGAAATGGCAATCCACTCCAGCACTCTTGCCTGAAAAATCCCATGGATGGAGGAGCCTGATACGCTACAGTCCACGGGGTCGAGAAAAGTGGGACACGACTGAGTGACTTCACTTTCACTTTTCTCCAGGGGATCTTCCTGACCCAGAGATCGACCTGCATCTCCTGCACTGCAGGAAGATTTTCTTGGCACTGAGCCAAACAGGGAAGCCACCACATTACTTGATAGAACATGAAAAATCACTTGAAAATACTTGGAGTATAAACAGTTCTCTAAACATGAAAAAACTTTGGTTATTATTTAGAATGTATCCTATGAGTTTATATGATTATTTAATATTATTTAGAATATTATTATACAAAACTACTCAATTGTGAAATAGTCAACAGTATTGATATATTAGAAGTTCCCCAAAACCCTCATCCAATCCTATTCTGCTAATACTCTGTCTTTGGTCCTATGAGACCATTTTCTATACACTTACAATATATGTACTTTGGCCACCTGACGCGAAGAGCCGACTCATTGGAAAAGATCCTGATACTGGGAAAGGTTGAGGGCAGAAGGAGAAGGGGATGACAGAGGATAAGATGGTTGGATGGCATCACCAACTCAATGGACATGGGTTTGGGTGGACTCTGGGAGTTGGTGATGGACAGGGAGGCCTGGTGTGCTGTGGTTCATGCGGTTGCAAAGAGTCGGATATGACTTAGTGACTGAACTGAACTGAGGAGGAGAGTTTCTGTGTGATAGGACGCATGCATTTAAAATTTTACATTTACACTTTCTCATTGAGTATCTGAAAATGCCTATTTTCTCAAATCTTTACCTCCAAAGGGTGAAATTAATATACTGCCATACTGTATCCCTTATGAATGTACAGTGAAAGTGACAAATAGATTCAAGGGATTAGATCTGATAGACAGAATGCCTGAGGAACTATGGACGGAGGTTCGTGACATTGTACAGGAGGCAGTGATCAAGACCCTTGCCAAGAAAAAGAAATGCAAAAAGGCAAAATGGTTGTCTGAAGAGGCCTTATAAATAGCTGAGAAAAAAAGAGATGCTAAAGACAAAAGAGAAAAGAAAAGATATACCCATTTGAATGCAGAGTTCCAAAGAATAACAAAGAGAGATAAGAAAGCCTTCCTCAGTAAACAGTGCAAAGAAATAGAGGAAAACAATAGAATGAGAAAGACTAGAGACCTCTTCAAGAAAATTAGAGATATCAAGGGAACATTTCATGCAAAGATGGGCTCAATAAAGGACAGAAATGGTATGGACCTAACAGAAGCAGAAGATATTAAGAAGAGATAGTGAGAATACATGGAAGAACTGTACAAAAAAGATTTTCATGACCCAGATAATCACTGTGTAATCATTCATCTAGAGCCAGACATCCTGGAATGCGAACTTGAGTGGACCTTAGGAAGCATCACTACAAACAAAGCTAGTGGAAGTGATGGAATTCCAGTTGAGCTATTTCAGATCCTAAAAGATGATGTTGTGAAAGTGCTGCATTCAATATGCCAGCAAATACGGAGAACTCAGCACTGGCCACAGGGCTGGAAAAGATCAGTTTTCATTCCAACCCCAAAGAGAGGCAATGCCAAAGAATGTTCAAACTACCACACAATTGCACTTATCTCACACACTAGTACAGAGAAGGCACTGGTGACCCACTCCAGTACTCTTGCCTGAAAAATCCTGTGGACAGAGAAGCCTGGTGGGCTGCAGTCCATGGAGTTGCTAAGAGTCGAGCACTACTGAGCAACTTCACTTTCACTTTCATGTATTGGAGAAGGAAATGGGCACCCACTCCAGTGTTCTTGCCTGGAGAATCCCAGGGACAGGGGAGCCTGGTGGGCTGGCGTCTATGGGGTCGCACAGAGTCAGACACGACTGATGTGATGTAGCAGCTGCAGCACCACATGCTAGTAAAGTAATGCTCAGAATTCTCCAAGCCAGGCTTCAACAGGACATGAACCATGAACTTCAGATGTTCAAGCTGGATTTAGAAAAGGCAGAGGAACCAGAGATCAAATTGCCAACATTTGCTGGATGATCGAAAAAGCAAGAGAGTTCCAGAAAAATATCTACCTTTGCTTTATTGACTATGCCAAAGCCTTTGACTGTGTGGATCACAACAAACCGTGGAAAATTCTGAAAGAGATGGGAATACCAGAACACCTGACCTGCCTCCTGAGAAATCAGTATGCAGGTCAAGAAGTAAGAGTTAGAACCAGACATGGAACTACAGACTAGTTCCAAATAGGAAAAGGGGAATGTCAAGGCTGTGTATTCTCACCCTGCTTATTTAACTTATATGCAGAGTACATCATGAGAAATGCCTGGCTGGATGAAGCAAAAGCTGGAGTCAAGATTGCCGAGAGAAATATCAATAACCTCAGCTATGCAGATGACACCACCCTTAGGGCAGAAAGCGAAGAACTAAAGAGCCTCTGATGAAAGTGAAAGAAGGGAGGGAAAAAGTTGGTCTAAAACTTAACATTCAGAAAACTAAGATCATGGCATCTTGTCCCATCACTTCACAGCAAATAGATGGGGAAACAGTGGAAACAGTGAGAGGCTTTATTTTGGGGGGCTCCAAAATCACTGCAGATGGTGATGCAGACATGAAATTAAAGAAGCCTGCTACTTGTAAGAACAGCTATGACCAACCTAGGCAGCATATTACAGAAACAGAGACATCACTTTGCCTTCAAAAGTCCGTCTAGTCAAAGCTATGGTTTTTTCAGTAGTCACGTATGGATATGAGAGTTGGACTATAAAGAAAATTGAGCACTGCAGAACTGATGCTTTTGAACTGTGGTGTTAGAGAAGACTCTTGAGAGTACCTTGGACTGCAAGGAGATCCAACCAATCCATTCTGAAGGAGATCAGCCCTGGGATTTCTTTGGAAGGACTGATGCTGAAGCTGAAACTCCAATACTTTGGCCACCTAATGCAAAGAACTGACTCTTTTAAAAGACCCTGATGCTCAGAAAGACTGAAGGGAGGAGGAGATGGGGATGACAGAGGATGAGATAGTTGGATGGTATCACCGACTCAATGAACATGAGTCTGAGTAAACTTCGGGAGCTGGTGATGGACAGGGAGGCCTGGCATGCTGCAGTCCATGGGGTCGCAAAGATTTTGACAGGACTGAGCGACTGAACTGAATTGATAGTATATCAATGCATTTTGCCTACGTTACAATTTAAATTGTAAAATTAAAATTTTGTTAATATTTCTTAATTCCTATTCTTTATGGAATTATTTGATTAACTTCTCATTTTTTTCTGAAATACTTAAAATACTTAAGTAACTTTCAGAGCAAAGGTATGGGGAGAATAAATGTTTTCAGTATTCACATGTCTATAATCTGTGACAACAAATTTTTAATTTTAGATGAAATGGAGGAAGTTAAAGAAAAATGCACCTCAAGAAAACTGACCCAAGAAGAAAGTCTGAATAATTTGTACCTCTAATCAAGTAGCTGAATCTGTAGGAAAAAAAAGAGGAATCTCAGTGTATTCTGGACAGTAGTCTTTCTTTAAAATATAACACATTTTAGAAATAGTCTCTTCCCAGTTGTCACTTGACTTTTAATACACTTATGGTGCTTGCTGACATATGGAAGTTTAAAAAATTTATGTAGAATTTGTGAGATGTTGCTGGTATTCCCTGCTGTATCTTCTTCTTCTCTCCTTCTGGGAAGACAGGGAAATACTTTTTTGGCTCCCGTCAGTTTCATCGTGGTCACATAACATCTTTGCCAAGTGACATGTAATCAGAAATGACATGTCAACTTCCAGGTGAAAGAAGTTAAGAATCAGTTTACAATTCTCTGTGTATTTCCCCCCTGGAGCATTGACCAAGAAGGTCACGTGTTCCAAATGGTACAGCCACTAAGTGGGGGGAGGAATTGATACAAACAGAAAACATTTCTTAGGAATGCACATTAAACCCAGTTATATGATGGATTACTTTGCATACAAACAAATTCAAAAACGATTGCACTGGGTAAAAATGCAAATCCAACCCTATGCTATTTACTAGAAATATATCTTGAATATAAGAAACCAGAAGAGTTAAGAATAAAAGGATAAAAAGCATATCCAAGGAAACTAGAGTAAATGAATATGAATACAACAGGCACAGAGATAAAGATTGGCATCTTATCATGCTAAAAAGTAAAAGGACCAGAAAGATTGAATAATTTTTAATTAACCTAATTACACAGTTCGTGAGTATAAATACATAAGGAAAATTGAAGTCCAAACTGACCAAAATAAAATAAAAAATACAAACCCACACTTCTCTAAGAAAATAACACAAACAGATAAAATATTGAAAAAGATATAAAAGAGCGCAATGTCTTAAATAACAGTATGATTATCATATATAAAACATGTCACCCATAAATTAGAATGCACGCTCCTTTCAGGTACTCATAGATTATTTAACCTTATATTTAGAGCCATAAAGCAAGGCAACCAATTTTATTTTATTTGTGCGTGTATTTAATTGAAGTATAGTTGATTTGCAATGTTGTGTTAGTTTCAAGTGTTCAGCAAAGCAATTCAGTTGTCTATATATGTATATATCTATTTTTTCAGATTCTTTTACCTTATAGTTTATTACAAAATATTGAGTATCATTCCCTGTGCTATATAGTCTTCAGTGGTTATCTATTTTATATTTAGTAGTGTATATATGTTAATACTAAAATCCTAATTGGTAACCTCTTTGGTAACCTCAAATTTGTTCTCTTTGTATTTGAGTCTGTTGCTGTATTGTAAATAAATCCATTAGTACTATTATTTAGATCCCACAGATAAGTGATGCCATGATATATATCGTTCTCTGTCTGATTTGCTTCGCTCAGATGAACTGTACTCAGGTCCATCCATGTTGCTGCAAATGTTATTTCATTCTTTCTTATGGCTGATTAATACTCCATTGTATAAATACTGTATACCATATACTCTCCATTCATTCATCTGTTGATGGACATTTAGGCTGCTTCCATGTTTTGACTATTGGAAGTAGTGTTGCAATGAACAGAACTGCATCTGTTCAAATTACAGTTTTCTTTTCAAATTATGATTTCCTCTGTATATATGCCCAGGAGTGGGATTGAAGGATCATATGGTAACTCTATTTTCATTTTTTAAGGAACCTCTATATTGTTCTTCATAGTTGCTGTACTGATTTATGTTCCCATCAACAGTGTAGGAGGGTTCCTTTTTCTCCAAACCTTCATCAGCACTTTGTTTGTAGACTTCTTGATGATAGCCATTATGACTGGTTGTGAGGTGATTCTTCATTGTAGTTTTGATTTGCATTTCTCTAATAATTAGTGATGTTGAGCACCTGCTCATGTGCCTTTGGCCATCTGTGTGTCTTCTTTGGAGAGAAATATCTGTTTAGATCTTGTGCCCATGTTTTCTGTTTGGGTTGTTTGTTTGCTTTTGATATTGAGCTGTATGAACTGTTTGTATATTTTGGAGATTGAACCTTTGTCAGTCACATCATTTGCAAATAGTTTCCCCCATTCTGTAGGTTGTAACAGATTTTAAACTATTAAAACCTTCCAGAGTATGTCTGTTGACAACAATGAAATAAGCTAGACATGAAAACAAATGCTAAGTAGGAAATATGCAGAAATTTCTAAATTAGACAGTTTACCCCAAAGTAATCCAAGAAAAATGCAATAGTAATTAGAAAATATTTAGAGCTAAAGGATTATAAAAATTATTATACATCAAAACTTGTGATATGTAGCACTTTGTGCACTTGGTGGAGTATTTATTTTCTTACTTTTATTAGAATAGGAGAAAAATTGAAAAATCAGTGACCTGTATATCTTTACCCAGAATTTAGAAGAAGAAAATATAAATTAAGTCCTAAGCAACTTGATCACATAGAAATTACAAACAACTCTATGACAACATAATTTTAATTTAGAGGAAATAGAGGAAGTTCAAGAAAAATGTATGTTATCAAAAATGATGAAAAGATTGATTAATTGTGTATTTATATAATTGAATCCATGAAAATGAAGAGAGAGGAAGTGTCTAGAAGTTCAGTAGATTTTTATAATAAACCAAAGGGACATAAAATATTATAATAGAGAAGCTTGAGACCTAAAAGAACAAGTGTTTCTTGAAAGAATGAATTTGTGACTAGCATTATAAAGTAGAAAGGTGCTAATACCACCTTTGGAACTTAAGGGCTTTGAGGTATGAACTCATGAATACTCTTTTATTAGATAGAGCGGCAGGAAACTTGTGCCAATAGATTAAAGTTCTGTTTCATTTAAGAAAAGGAGTTAGAGAGCAATGTGATTCTGGAAATATCTGAGATTCAGAAACTTATAGAGTAAGCATAAGTACGCATATTATCAGAAAGTTTCAATCAGATTTTTAATGATTCAGGAAATGCTATGTTTGAATATAAAAGCAATTTGACTTTGTTCTTTTGATATTTATTTTGGTGGTTTGAAAAAATTGTCAGCGGGTACAGCAGACATCTTTGACCCTTTCAATCCTAACTTTGCCTTCTTCTTTAAGCCCTGTCCCACTCAGAAATACAATCATTGAGGAATACTGGATAGTGTCTGACACATACATTTACAAGGTAATGAGTTTTTTAAAAGGCTAAGGATTTACATTAAAAGAATAGATTATGTGAAGATGTCCATTCTCCTGATGCGAACAGCTCTGTGAATATAGTCACATCAAAGGAACTCTGACAAAATTTCAGGCATTCCTACTGGAATATAAGATAAGGACAATGGGCAGGAAAGAGGTAAATATGCTGGCATACTATTTTTACTCATATTTTTCCGTGGTGAGAATGGATGTTAGTGTAAACTCTTGGAGGGGAAGAAAAAGAGATGATGACTTTGTTAATATGATAACTGGACCTCCTGGGAAATAGATCCATGATATTTGCTAGAATATTCTTATCTGTGGAATGTTCTTAATAGGATGTCTCTATTAAAGATTAACTATAGTAAATAAGTTCCCTGAAATAATGTCACCTAAGCTGGGGTATAAGTTGGATATGATCTGTAAGCACAACAACCCTACTGTGAGGAAGTAACTTTTGAGTATCTTGCTTACTTTGGGGTCTAAAATGCTTGTTTGTGGCAGGATGGGCTTGGGAACCACCCTTAAAGCCCCAAGCACTTTTTAATCCTCTTGATTATCTTCCCAGGTAGCTTAGTGGTAAAGAATTCCACTGTCAAGCAGGAGATACGGTTCGATCCCTGGGTGGGGAAGATCCCCTGAAGAAGAAAATGGCAACCCCCTCCAGTATACTCTCCTGGGAAATCCCAGGGACAGAGGAGCTGGGCAGGCTACAGTTCAGGGGGTCACAAAGAGCCAGACATGACTTAGTAACTAAACGACAACAGTCTTTGATGTTATTTAATAAGTAACTTGTGTGTGTGCTAAATCACTTCAGTTATGTCCAGCTCTTTGGGACCCTGTGGATTGTAGCCCATCAGGCTCCTCTGTTCTTGGGATTCTCCGGGTTAGCAAATCAGATCTGTAGTTCATTTGAGTCTTGAATGACAGTATGACCCTGAGTGTTTGCTCAGGCATCTGTGTGAGCCTGTGGTTTCAGAAGAGGTTTTATTGAAGAGCTGAGTCCAAAGTGTGAGCACAGGTTGATGACAAGGAGGGCCTGGGAGATATGAGGAGCATGAAAAAGGTAAACAAAACAAAAAGAAATAAACCCGAAACTCTGAAGGATGATGTCACTGGAAGTGATAAGAGAGAAACTTAATAAATCAGGAGGGGGCAGGATTGCGACAAGTCCGGGCCATGCTTAGGGGTCTGGCTCTGCCCTCTCGTGAGAGGGAGATTTGCAGCAGAGAAATGATGCCCAGAGCTGCAGAGAGAGCAAGGTCGAGACCCTGGGGATGCTGTTCAGAGAGGAAGCGGGAGGCCTGTGAGGAAGCCAGTGGAGGAGCTCAGATGAGAAACATCCAGGACGTGGCCCGGGAAGATGGCGCTGAGAATACAGCTGAAGGAATGCTTTTGAGAAATATTAATCGGACTTGCTGTTTGACTGGGTATGGGCCTGAGGCAAAGATTCAAGCGGAGGTGAGGGCAAGTCTTCTAGCTTGACCAACAGGTTAGGTGGTGATGCTGTGGCAGGAAGTACAAGGTGGGAGAAGAAGCAGGTGTTTGGGGCAGAGAGTTCTGTTTTGAACAAAGAAAACTTGAGGTGCCTGTGGAGCGTTGCGGAAGGTATGCCGAGCTGTGACTGGGCCTAAGAACCTGCAGAGACCAGGGTCAGGGGCAGGGGCAGATATGAGGGCACCGTCTGCATATTGTTTGGAGTTAAACCTATGCAAGTGAACGAGGCTGTCCACAAGGAAAGAGTAGAATATACTAAAGCACTCTCAGTATAGTATCCAATTTTTTATGTCAATCACTGGATTCTTCAGGACTCTGTAATAAACATAAACTTTTCTTGATCCTCCTATTTAGGAAATACATAGGATTATCTTCCTGGGTTACTTTGGGAACCAGCATATCAGTAAAATGTGATGATATCTAGTTTCCATAAGAGAGAATTTGTGTCATGTTAGATGATGGTATAATTTCCTTTGCTCTCAGTATTCTAATGAATAGGAAATCCTGCTTGATCCAGTAAAAGAGATGAGAAACCCGACTAATAGGTAGTGTTTGAAGTGCTTTCTATATGCCAAGATTTTACATCAGGGACCCACTCACATCTATATATCATTATATCTTATCATTGAAGGGGCTTCCCAGGTGGTACTGGTGGTTAAGAACCCACCTGCCAATTCAGGAGACCAAAGAGACGTGAGTTCAATCCCTGGATTGGGAAGATTCCCCTGGAGGGCAGCATGGGAACCCACTCCAATATTCTAGTCTGGAGAATCCCATGGACAGAGAATTCTGGTGGGCTACATGCAGTCCATGGGTTTGGAAAGAATCAGACATGACTGAAATGACTTAGCACACATGCACACACACTTACTTGCACATGAAACTGTGCCTATGTGAAGTCCTTTTCTTTTTTTAAAGGGGAAATCTATATGCTTAACAGAAACTAATTACTGTTATAAAACTAATAAAATTGCTGTTATTATTAATAATATCAAGGAATATAAATATCTTACCTTCTGGAAAATTTTTTATTGACTACGAGTAGCTGAAAATTATTATATATTGCCAATTCATCATTTTATGAGATTCTTTTATTGTTAGGTTGAGGTGACTGCTAGCTTTATTAAAGTCAGTGCGATATTGCATTTTCATTACAAATTTTCATTTTCATGGGTAATCATGTCTTTTCATACTGTGACACTGTTCATTTACTACTTAATTTTCATTTTCAAGCTATTGCTGTCATACATATTCTAAAGTGCAGAAGTTTAAAGAAAGCCTCTTGTGACTAAAAATTTCTTATACTTCAACCTTTTGAAAATTTACATAAACCTGTCATTGCATTATGATATTGGCACATGGGATTCAATTCTCATCTTGGAAAATATTTTGTTGGAAGAGAGGGGGCACTTTTGCTTTCCTTTCTATAGTAATCTTTTGCTAGATATGATGAGAATCTGACACACACGCTAACATTCATAATATGGAGAGAAATGAGTATCAAAATGAGCTAAACAAGTACAGAATGCTGGAATTAAGATATTATGCATGGAAGAGCATTTTCATTATTGTTCAGTTTTCTTATGATTTTTCCTACCTTAGGAACTGCTTTTTTATTTTTGTGTTTCTGATAATCTGGATAGTTCCTTGGCTGGTATTTGTTGTTTTATCTTGTATCCTTGCTTTACCTAGAGATGTTTATGGTCTAGTTCTCAGTTGTTTCCCCATTATTGAGAACTTTCTCGTTGGGAATAAAATTTCATCTCATTTAAAAATCCAGCTGTTTAATGCAGCCTTATAATGACTTACCATTCAACAACCGTGTTTCAGAGAAAATGTTAATTACACCATGAAACTTCCATTATTATAATGATGGTAACACTTGAATTTTCATTTCTAATCCTTCAGTGAGTTAACTCTTTCGGTTATGACTATGTGGTGTAAGGTGGTCGACCTGTAAATTACAAAACAGGCCTGGTTTCAACAGAAACTAATCCTGTGGCTTCAGATTAATCTTGGTAACTGTCTCACCTAGGTCTATCCAGCTGTCTATTGAAGGAATTTAACTTCCCTCTAGCTTGAAATTTCTGACACTAATTTTCATGTTTGTTTTCTTTTTATCTCTTCTGTCCCCTATTTTCCACTCCTTTTCTTTATAATTTTCCATGATAAAGTCCAAGGACTTTAAGTCAAATCCGAGGACTCACCCTGAAGCCAGCACTCTCTCTGCAGACACTAAGAATTAACAACCATGGCCCAGTTCGACATCACTGCCTTAATTGTTCCTCTGGGGATTGATGAAGACAGCCCTGTTTGTGTGAGCTGTAAAAAAAAGTGCTAAACTCATAACCATAAAAACACATGCTTACAGCCTGGAAAAAATATTGTTTGGAATTTTAAATATTAAAAATGCTCTGGATTTATTGTGCCCTTGAGGCTGAGAGAGTTTTGTGCAGCCTGATTTTATATGTGATAGTGCTATTTTTGTCAGTCAACACAACATGATACCATCTTTTGATGGAGGTTTATGAAACTGTGGGTTGGAAGCCTTTAGGGGGTCACTGAAAGAAATATAGTCCTTTAAATGTCAACAAAAATGAAAGGACAGTGTCATTTCCTATTGGTATTTGTATATCTGTCTCTACTTGGGAGAGATTTTCTTTTCTAAGCCCTCTCATTCTTCCTCAAGATATTTCTGTAAATATAAGCAGATAATTTTGCAGCACGAGGAGCATATTTGTAGATTTCTTTGTATAATGTGGATGCAAACACCAGAAATGAAAGAAAATGCCAGAAATATAAAATCATTTAAAATGTGGGTGGGGGAAACTAGCCATTGATGTAAAGAAAGAGATATAAAGAAGAAAATCTATACTGATGGGTCAGTGCTGGCAGGATAGAACTGCCGGTTTATTACTTTATATTGAAAAGAAAAAAAAAATGAACTAAGAAAACTTGTTTTTGAAAACTACCTGTAGTTTTCATTCTCAATTTGTAGTTGGAGAACAGAATTTCCAAACTGTTTTCTCAGAGACATTCAGTTCAGTTCAGTCACTCAGTGTGTCCAACTCTTTGCGACCCCATGGAGCTCAGCTCTCCTTATGGTCCAGCTCTCACTTTCATACGTGACTACTGGACAAACCATAACTTTGACCTTACAGATCTTTGTCAGCAAAGTAATGTCCCTGCTTTTAAATGTGCTGTAGTTTTGTTGTAGCTTTTCTTCCAAGGAGCAAGTGTCTTTACATTTCAGAGACATTCAGTTCAGTTCAGTTGCTCAGTCGTGTCCGACTCTTTGCGACCCCATGAATTGCAGCACGCCAGGCCTCCCTGCTGTCACCAACTCCTGGAGTTCACTCAGATTCATGTGCATAGAGTCAGTGATGCCATCCAGCCATCTCATCCTCTGTTGTCCCCTTCTCCTCCTGCCCTCAATCCCTCCCAGCATCAGAGTCTTTTCCAGTGAGTCGATTCTTCACATGAGGTGGCCAAAGTAGTGGAGTTTCACCTTTAGCATCATTCCTTCCAAAGAAATCCCAGGGCTGATCTCCTTCAGAATGGACTGGTTGAATCTCCTTGCAGTCTGAGGGACTCTCAAGAGTCTTCTCCAACACCTCAGTGCAAAAGCATCAGTTCTTCGGCGCTCAGCCTTCTTCACAGTCCAACTCTCACATCCATCCATGACCACACAAAAAACCATAGCCTTGACTAGACGGACCTTAGTCTGCAAAGTAATGTCTCTGCTTTTGAATATGCTATCTAGGTTGGTCATAACTTTTCTTCCAAGGACTAAGCATCTTTTAATTTCATGGCTGCAGTCACCATCTGCAGTGATTTTGGAGCCCAAAAAATAAAGTTTGACACTGTTTCCACTGTTTCCCCATATATTTCCCAGGAAGTGATGGGACCGGATGTCATTAGTGTGATGTAAAAATGTGGACTGAGTATCTTGATTCTGTGACACTTTCATCACACTGGCTGCCCTGACAGTTGTGTGTGTGTGTGTGTGTTAGCTGCTCAGTCCTGTCTGACTCTTTGCGATTCCATGGACTCTAGCCCACCAGGCTCCTCTTGTCCATAGAACTCTCCGGGCAAGAATACTGGAGTGGGTTGCCATTCTCTTCTCCAGGGGAATCTTTCCAACCCAGGGATCAAGCCCAGGTCTCCTGCATCGCTGGCAGATTCTTTACCTTCTGAGCCATCAGGGAAGACCTGCAATGATAGGCCAGATCTTAAATCAAACACAAATCAAAGTTCATTAGCTGTGAAACTGTATAATGAGAGGATTAAGGGGAGCACTGGAACACACTCATAAATCTAACAGTATCCAAGAACTATGTAAATATAGTAATACATCAATATTTTGTAGACAAATCATGCTTACAGTTCCAACCTCTGTACCAGTTTACCTCTATTTACACACTGCTTTGAATCATAAATAAATTCACGGTGGTTTAGAAGAAATGGCTAAATGTGAATTTAAATAAAATGAGAATTTAGAATTTAATTCCTAAATTAAAATAGGAAGTAGATCTCAGGGGAAAAGTGGATCCCAGTTTGCTGGCCACATGCACCTAACAATGGTTGGTTGAGAAATCATTTTGTTTCTGAGTTTCATTGCGGATGTAACAAAAAGGGAGATATTCATGTATATAGATCTTACTGTTTAATAAGGTGGTTGTCATTGCTTTTTGGTTGCTATGTTGTGTCTGACCCTTTTCGTGATCCTATGGAATGTAGCCTGCCAGGCTCCTCTGTCCATGAGGTTTCCCAGGCAAGAGTACTAGAGTGGGTTCCCAGTTCCTTCTCCAGGGGATTTTCCCGACCCAAGGATCGAACTCTTGTCTTCTGCATTGGTAGGCAGATCTTTACTCCTGAGCCACCAGGGAAATTGTTTAATGAGGTACACTTTGCTTATTTGCATATGAGATATGAGTGGCTTTTTCTGGCATTTCCAAAATAAAAATTTCAGTTGGGGCTTTACACAAAAGGCACTAAACAACTGAGGGATAATGTCCTCAAAAAACACAAAAGCCCAAAACCTCTAATGAGGAAGGGGCTATTATTTTAGTGAAGTGAAAATTGCTCAGTCATAGCCAACTCTTTGCGACCCCATGGACTGTATAGTCCATGGAATTCTCCAGGCCAGAATACTGGTGTGGGTAGGCTTTCCCTTCTCCAAGGGATTTTTCCAACCCAGGAATTAAACCCAGGTCTCCCGCATTGCAGGTAGATTCTTTATCAGCTGAACCACCATGGAAGTCCATTATTTTATTTCCCCTCTATAAAAACTTTTTTTTTAAGTCACTCAGTTGTGTCCAACTCTTTGCGACCACATGGACTATAGCTTACTAGGCTCCTCCATCCATGGGATTTTCCAGGCAAGAGTACTGGAGTGGGTTGCCATTTCCTTCTCCAGGGGATCTTCCCAATCCGGGGATTGAACCTGGATCTCTCACATTGTAGGCAGACTCTTTCCAGTCTGAGCCACCAGGGAAGCCCCCATAAAAACTTAGCATATGATAATTCTTTGTCATTCAGGTAGAACAAATCTTCCCTGTAGTTCAGATGGTAAAGAATCTGCCTGCAATGAGGGAGACCTGGGTTCTGTCCTTGGGTTGGAAAGATCCTCTGGAGGAGGGAGTGGCAACCCATCCCAGGGTTCTTGCCTGGAGAATTCCATGGACAGAGGAGCCTATTGGGCTGCAGTCCAGGGAGTCACAAAGAGATGGACACGTCTGAGGGAACAACACTTATTCAGGTGCAACAAGAGCATACAGTCTAAATAGGCATCATTCTGATATTTTAGGTAGATACTAAGCTAAAATTTAGATTATCAAGTGTTGTGTAGCCTACACTGGAACAACATTTCAGAATGAAAAATCCGTTTCTTAAATATTGAGCATCTACTATGAAAAATATGGTAGTCCTGGTGGGAGATGTCCATTTACAGAGATCATTTAAGGTTTGTCTCTGTTAGGGGCCTTTTTCACATCTTTTCTCTACTTAAATCTCCATCAGCACCACTGTCATCGTTATTCTAAGCTGATGACCTCGCTTTTTTCTGCCCAGAGAAAACAGAAGCAGTCAAAAGGCATTGCCTTTAGTCCCCTCCAGTCCCCTGACCTACAGGCTTCTATTCCCTACACTCTGACATTCCATCTCCGGTATATGAGCTATCACAGAGCCATCAAACCATATATAACTCAAGGACATTATGCAAACAACTGTCCCTCAATCTTCTACATTATCTTTCTTCCTCCTGTTTCCCGCATCATTCTTGTCAGCTTGCAGGCTTGATGTCATGTTCCATCAAGAATATCTTTTCCTTGACACTACATCTCAGTTCCTATCCCATTTCTCTGCTCTATTTATAATAAGAATCCTTGAAATATTTGTAAAATATACATTTCTCCCATTTTGCTTATTAAACAGACTCTAATAAAACGTTGCCCGTCTTAGTCAACTAAAACCGCTTTGTCAAGGTTACCAGCATCCTCTGTTTTGCTAAGGTTAATGGTCGATTCTCAGTCCTTGGGTTCCTGACTTGTCATTTGCCCCGAGTAACCACACCTTCCTCCTTGCAACACTTCTTTCGCTTGGCTCCTGGGACGCCATCCTCTGCTGGTTTTCCTGGAATGCCGTTGTGGTTTCTTGTCAGCACTGGTGACTGCTTATCCCTCCAATCTCCCTAAATGCTGGAATGTCTTCTCTTTCCAGTCTATAATCAGTAATCAGTCTTGCTAGTCTCATTTGGTCTTATTCAGACCGGTAGTTGTCAAGCTTCACTCCATGTTCATTTTGTGCATGCATGCTCAGACATGTCCTACTGGGGACTCTCTGCCCCATGGACTGCAGCCCGCCAGGCTCCTCTGTCCATGGGATTCTCCAGGCAAGAACACTGGAGTGGGTTGCCATTTCCTCCTCGAAGAGATCTTCCTGACCCACTGATAAAACCTGTGTCTCTTGCTTTGCAGGAGGATTCTTTACCACTGAGCCACCAGGGCTTCCCAGCTGGGAGGTCTATAGGTGGTTTATTTGCTCTGTAGCTAGTTCTGTTTCTTTAACTAAATAGGGTTTATAATTATCAAATACAAAGATGACTTAGAAATACATTTTAAGAACAAAACCTCACAACATATTACTATGTATGGGAAAATGCCCACCTGTTAAATTACCAGGGTAAAGGAAGTATAGTAATTTCCATACACTGTTGTCATTTAGCTGCTCAGCCATGTCTGACACTTTACCGGCCCCATGGATTATAGCCCACCAGGCTCCTCTGGCCATGAGATTTCCCAAGCAAGAACACTGGAGTTGGTTGCCATTTTCTCCTCCAGGGAATCTTCCTGACCCAGGGACCGAACCCGAGTCTCCTACTTGACAGGCAGATTCTTTACCACTGAGATGCCTCCTGGTAGGCTGCAGTCCATGGGGTCGCTAGGAGTCAGACATGACTGAGCAACTTCACTTTCACTTTTCACTTTTATGTACTGGAGGAGGAAATGGCAACCCATTCCAGTGTTCTTGCCTGGAGAATCCCAGGGACTGGGGAGCCTGGTGGGCTGCCGGTCTATGAGGTCGTACAGAGGCGGACACGACTGAAGCGACTTAGCAGCAGCAGCAGCAGCAGCCTCCTATAGGGAAGGTACACACGGTCGGTCTCACTTGTTAATTTCTACCATAATCCTAGACTCAAAAATGTATTTATCCCTATTATGAAGATGAGAGAACTGAAACTCAGAAAGGTTGAATAACTTACTCCAGGTCATAAAGCTTCTGAGTGGCAGAGACAGGATTAAAACCTTGGTTGATTTGTGGCCAAGACCTTTGCTTTTTTTTTTTTTTTTTAATACAGAGGGACTTCCTCTGGTATTCACTTCCAGTAAGCCTATATTAGTTTTCATTAGGTATCATCAATTTCTAAATAAAAAGCATCTTTTCTACACAGATTAAAATGAAACCACTTATGTAATTAAACCTGAAGATCCTAATTTTCAGAATGCAGATAAGTCTCCACTTTTCAACAGCAATCTTGACCTCGTGTTAGTAACACATTCCTTCTGCCAGGCTAAATTTCTTTGCAGCTTATTGTAGGGTAATTTAAGGGTTAATTGCTTCCAGAATTAAGATTAAGCAAGTTTACTGTATTGTAATGAAATCAAAGTACATCTTGTTAGTAACCCTGTCCACACTGCAGGCACTGTTTATCAGCACATTATCAGGTTGGCAGTATATGGCTTGAAAAAAATAAAAATAAGAATGACTGAATCTTGCTTTTTATTTTCAAATAACACTGCCCCTGCCCCTTTAAAGGAGCCCATTATTTCTCCAGAAAGTCCTAATTACCAATGCTTTGCTGTGACACAGAGTTTGAGTTGGAATGTGTTCATAGGGCAGTTTTTACTTTCTGCATCTCCAAACTACGCCAGGACCTTGCTTCCAGATTATTCACTATTCCAAATATCAGGACACTCCATTAATTGTATAGTAAACATGCAAATAAGGAAACTCATCCTATGGGTTTACTGAATATTCAGTTGTCTATAAATGAATACTGTTTGGTGATAGAATTTAGTCATTTGCTTACAACTAATCAAAATTTAATTCTTGGCCTTCATATATGTAATCAAGAGTCTGCTTACGTGTGCCTTCTCCAGTGATTGAGACTAATTTCTCTGTTCTCAGGGTGGCGTTGCCAGCTGTTAGGGCTTCCCTGGTGGCTCAGATGGTAAAGAATCTGCCTGCGACTCGGGAAACCTGGGTTTAGTCCCTGGGTCAGGAAGATCTCTTGGAGAAGGGAATGGAAATCCACACCAGTACTCTCGCCTAGAGAGTCCCATGGTCAGAGGAGCCTGGTGGCCTGCAGTTCCTGGGGTCACAAGGAGCTGGACATGCTGAGTGACTAACATTTTTGCCTGCTGTTTGGGATTCGTGACGCTAGGTGGCGATCGAGGGCCCATAATCAGAAGCTCTGCTCAGGCTGGCTTTGAACCAGGGCTCTCAAAGAGTCTGATTAATGATATACTGCATTTCAGAGGTATTTTCGACTCTCTGTGTTACATAAGACAGAAATTTTTAGCCATGCTGCTTAATTTACCTATTAACGGCATGTCACTTCATGTACTCACTCAGTCGTGTAACGCTGTTGTCTTTTGGTGTCCAAAAACTAACGAATTGTGTCTGGACAAACTAGAACGGGGCACAAACCCCAAGCAAGACTGCTTCTATTGTTTTTGCAGCCACAACTTAAAGATTTGGAGGTTTAATTTTCCACTAATGCCTGATTTCTGGTGGATCTGGAGATAATGAAGGTGATGCTCATAAAAGAGATAACTTAAAAAAAATTAGACCTTGTATGCTCAGTTGCTCAGTCCTGCCCCATTATTTGCGACCCCATGGATTATAGCCTGCGGGGCTCCTCTGTTCATGGAATTTCCCAGGCAAGAATACTGGAGGAGCTTGCCATTTCCTTCTCCAGGGGATCTTTCTGACAGGGATCGAACCCCCATCTCCTGCATTGGCAGGTGGATGGATTCTTTACCACTGAGCCACTTTGCGATTCATCTCAATATGTACAATAAGCCTCCATTTTCTGGACAGTTCCACTTAGAAGTAGTGACACAAACTTACTTTCACTATCCCTAACGTTTCCTACTCCACATATTTCCTGTCTCTAATTTTGCGATAGGAGGGGGAGTCGTGTTTCCCTCCTTTCCAGCTCCTTAGCGGGACCTCTTTTCTAGCAGTTCATGACTGTGAGCAGGTCCTTCTTTGCCGCCATTCCTCTCTTCTTTCCTTCCTCCCTTCTGTCTTTCCTTCCTTCCCTTATCTTCCTTCTTCCTGTCTTCTTTCGGTCCTCACTTTCTCTCTCCTTCTTCTTTTCCTTCCTTCTTTCTTCCTTCCATTGACCTAAAACAGTAAACAGTCAGCGGCAAAACAGGCTTATTCAGCAACAACAAGCGTTTGCACTTCTGGACCTGTGATCTATGGCCAACCACAGGCAAGTCTGGACAACAGAGGACCTTCTTTTATAGAGGAGATGGGGTTGGGCGGGGCTTTTATAAATGAAGAGCCCATTGGCAGAAACTGGGAGTTTCAAGTGTAGTGGCCTCTCATTGGCCGAGTTGTGATGCTCTCTCATTGGCTGGGTTGTTGCTGAAGGAGGGGAAATCCTTCTTTCCTCTAGCTGGGTAGTGATATAGTAACTTTCTTTTTGTTGGAGAGGCAAAGGCACCTCTCTTCATGTTGGGTCTGCAATTTTGGCAAATGGTAGAGCTGAGAAGACTCCTTGTGGCCCCTGGGATTCATTTTAAATGAGATTTCTGATCGTTAATTTTCGCTTTTCTTGTCTTCCTCTTTTTCCTTCATTGGAGTGTATAATTTTGTTTTTTCTTATTGTGGACCATTTTTGTTGTTGTATTTATTGAATTGTCACAATATCACTTCTGTTTTTGCCTTTTTTTTTTTTTTTTTGGCCAAGAGGCATGTGGGATATTAGCTTTCTGATCCTGGATTGAATTTACACCCCTCCTATTGAAAGGTGAAGTCTCAACCATTGGCCCACCAGGGATGTCCTCAACTTGAGTGTATTGAAATGACTGTAGCCTTAGTGATTTGTCCTGGATTGAATTTTCCTGAAGCCGCATGCCTATTGAGTAACCACCTCAACCAGCCTTGGAGAAGTGACTTAATTTCTTTGAATTCTATTTTTCTTATCTGTAAAATAAGGCTAACTAATAATGCTTTTCTCATATAGCTCAAGGGGGACAAATGAGTGAAAGTGTGTAAATCATTTGGCACGTATTATTGCTTATACCCAAGTGAATTTAATTTTACCTTCACAGTAGGAGCTGAATGGCGGTTATTACTATGTGAATGTTCTTTAGATATTTTAGTATACATTTTTTTCATGAACATGCTTATGCTATTGAAAAGGAATATTACTTACAATCCTCAGTATCTTAAGGGCACTTCTCTCAGAGATCACAGATTCTCATCTTCCTCATGAAGGTCACCTTGGGTCAAAGGCTCTCGTGGGCACAGTCCTAGAGTCAAGTTGAATTAAGCATGCCTGTTTCAGACTCTGCCATTAGCTAATCTTGGGCTCTTTATTGAGTATTCTCTTGGTGAGGGAGGGTTATTCATTTTCCTGTGAGATTTGAAAGAGGTCATATTATCTATCTTCCCAGGCCTCTCCCAGTTTGGGCCACATCCAGATGGGCAACCAATGAGAGGAATGGCACCTTTGCTAAGGCTTTTCAGCCATGTCCAACTCTTTGTGATCCCATGGACTTTGTGATCCCCGCCACGCTTCTGTGTCCATGGGTTTCTCCAGGTAAGAATCCTGGAGTGGGTAGCCATGCCCTCCTCCAGGGGATCTTCCTGACCCAGGGATGGAACCTGTGTCTCTTAGTCTCCAGAATTGGCAGGCAGGTTCTTTACCACTAGCACCACCTTGGAAGCCTCAGAGAGGGATGGGGGTGTGATCAAGTTCTTCTTTCTTCGCTGTGCTCTTCCATGTATTTTTCTTTTTACCATCTAGCTCCCCAGGCTCTGGGTTCTAAAGGAGGGAGCGACGTTTGATGGTGGAAATGAGGAAGGGACAGAGAAGATTAATTAGACACTTTCAAGGCACATGTGTGGCTTCCTCAGATCTCCGACTTGTCTCCTCCTGAGGCTAGAGACCATGCACCAAAAATCTAGATCATCCCAAATGCATCTCTTCTGGCTTGTTTTTGAATTTTCTCTTGACTTCCAGGGTCTTGCCTTTCCCTCAGCTGGTCCTCTTAGCCACCCCACACCAATCTTAACTGGTCTGGGAAAATGTGGATGTTGGTCCACTCTTGAAGATCTCTTGGCATATAGCATGGGTTTAAGTGTGTACTGATAATTCTTATTAAATCCTTTCTCTCATTTTAAACATCTTTCATAGGCAGAGAGTTGGGTGGTCATAGAAATATAGTGTAACTGGCTTTTGCCTTCTTACCTGCATGGGTCACCTTGATGGTCCAGCTCTTCCCATTGGGATGTGAAAGTATTACCATTTGTTGTTTTGATCTGAGTCTTTTCCCTTCCCTTCCAATGAAAATGAAACAATGAACTCCCATTTTATGTCCTATTCCATCTAGATCCATCATTACACCAGCTTTGTCATTTGTGTAGTTCTGGGCACTGTTTAGGAGAAGGCAGTGGCACCCCACTCCAGTACTCTTGCCTGGAAAATCCCATGGATGGAGGAGCCTGGTAGGCTGAAATCCATGCTAAGGGTCAGACATGACTGAGCGACTTCCCTTTCACTTTTCACTTTCATGCATTGGAGAAGGAAAAGGCAACCCACTCCAGTGTTCTTGCCTGGAGAATCCCAGGGACGGGGGAGCCTGGTGGGCTGCCATCTATGGGGTCGCACAGAGTCGGACATGACTGAAGTGGCTTAGCAGCAGCAGCAGGGCACTGTTTAATAAAAAGTGAAAAATGTATTTGAAAAAAATCTCTGAAGGTGCTATTTAGCTTCTTTTCCCACTCCATGTATTAAGTGATCCTATTTGTAATTCATTATTTCTGTTTAAAATTTAAATTGTGTTAGTTGACTTCCTAATGGATTTCATTTGATTGATTGATGCTTGATTCTAATGGATTTATTTTGTATCCATCCTTAACACCTATAGCTATTGAGGTAAGGAGATGAGCCAAAAACGTCCATCAGAGAATGAAATTTGAAGAGCTAAGTGTCTTTGGCTGACACAGGAATCTGACCATTCAGTTCCCCTGGTTTCTGGACAGCCAGCAAATGCTGTGGATAGCAAGCTCCTTGCTTTATTGTTTGTGACATAATTCCTGAAGAGAACTGAGCTGTGGAACAGAATGCAGCAATAAATACAGCAATGATGATGGCTGGAGTGGCTGGGATGACTAAGAGCTATTTGAGAGCTGTCGAGAAAGGAAGTGTTTATTCCATAGCCAGAGCTACAAATAGCTGTGAGACTCTAAGAAAGAGAACAAACTAACCTCTAAATTCATCAGTTACAATAGATCTCTCTCAAAGGCCATGTCTCATGTACCCTTTTGACCATTTTCTCTTATAAATGATAAATATCAATATGATCATTAAGATTTAATTAACCAGGTCTTGAAATGTAGTTCTCAGGAGTAGACAGCGACCTTAAAATTGGACTATATTAATAAATCACATTCCATTGGCAAGGGACGATGCAAAATAAATGATTGAACTTTAAAAGGCTAATAAATTATACTGTATTTTGACATATTTTAATCAACCATGAAAAATGATATATCACAGTTAAGCTTTTCAAGCATTTTGAATAGAGAATCGTGTTTTTTCTTCAACTGTTTCATATACTGAACATAGAATATCTGGATATGAAATTCACCCTGTCAGAGAATATAGAAAGCCTCCTGATGTGAAGAAACACCTTTTAAGGTTCAGGAATATTTTATAAAGTATAAACCCTGAGAATGATGACCACTGCTTACTCCTAACTCTGAATTTTCTCAGTTGGGCTTTTGTGGAAGCATGTGAGGTTGATTTAAAGAGTAAAAGCGCTTTCTGTTTTTTCCATCACCTTCTGCATTGGCTTTGGAGTATTAGTCTATTCCGGAAGCTAGAATGACAATTGTGTGTATACTTTGAAAAATGGGAGGAGTTAATGAGGTCTTTTATTATATGATTATGTTCTCTACTTTCCCATCTAATTTGCTGTTAGGTAATTCAACCTGTATTTTTCCATCTCTTAATGAGGATGAATAGCTACACAGTCTGTTTTTAGGGCCTTTAATTGCTTGCTAGACATTGCAGATTCTTTTTCCAAGAATGCATATGATGCTTGAGAGAATGTTCCCACTCTTGGAGGGATTCTACCAATCTGATTTTCTGAATAAGCTCTAATGATAACACTGTTGAGGAGACCATTATGAGGATGCTATGGATGCTATCAAAGTCTTGAAAGCGAGTTATAGGCATCGGAGAGTCCTCTGGGTGGGGAAAGAGGAGGGGAGAGCCTGCAGGAACACTGACCAAATCTTTCCTGTTCTCAACTATAATGAAGCAGAGTTGTTCCCTTTTTAAAATTGCTCTAGTTAAAAGCAATGAGTAAATTCCTAAATCTTCATTCCATGACAACTTTGTGGTCTCTATAGCATATAGAATATAGCATTCATTTCCTCCATCAGGCTTAATGGTTTGTAGCATATTTCCTTGATTAAATGTCTATTTGCCTCTCCCTTTATACTTTTCCTTATGGTCATCAGAAATATACCACACAAGAAAAGAAAAGTGAAAGTGAAACTGTTAGTCACTCAGTTGGGCCCAATTCTTTGCCATCCCATGGACTGTAGCCCACCAGGCTCCATCATTATATTCTCCAGGCAAGAATACTGCAGTGGGTGAGCCATTCCATTCTCCAGGGGATCTTCCGATCCAGGGATCAAACCTGGGTTTCCCAACTTGAAAGAAGATTCTTTACTGCCTGAGCTACCACACAAGAAAAGTGCACCTTAGAAGTCTATGTATCTATGTATGTATCTAACCATCTATTCATCCATCCATCTATCCATCATAAAACAGGAATTTCCTACAAGTTTCTACTATCTTCCAAGAAGGTGCCTAGTGCTGCTTATGAAGCATGCTGGGAAACAAATAGAAATAACGTAAGAAGAAGCAATGGTTAATGTAGAGACATATGGAAAGAGGAGAAATAGAGACGCAGCTGAACTGAAAAAGGAATGTGAAAAATCTAAGCTCTGGGATTAAGCCCAAACAGGAGTGTAACAGACCCACTGATGCCATTTTCTGGAGCCCATGAATCTATAGTAGATGAATATTCTGAAAACTAATGATGGAGTGGATTTGAGGTGGGTTTCAGGAGCTGTGCAGATACCGTAAGATAGTTTAACAATGATCAGGAAAGGGCAGTCCTATTCTCAATGGTAGTTAACAATAAGGTTGAATTTTCTCCATATATTCTCTCTACAATTAAAAAATATAAAAGAACTAGAAAGGTCCAGTTTGATTTTTTGACCGTGGGTAAAGCTAGGAAGTTCCCCTGCCTGCATTCCTGAAGAATGGATCAAATCAAGGGCAGGCTTGGTCATGGGACCACAGTGAGGAGGAAGGTACTTGGTGTGTGAGGGACAGTGTGCTTGCTACCGTTTAGTGACTAACATCCAGGCCTAACACCTAATATCTAACCTCAGCTCTACACGTCCATTCGTCTGGTACACACACACTTGGCTGCCTCCAGATGGAGAGAACTCTGTGTCTGGGCTCCTGAGAAAACCTGTGATCAGTTGTTTTGGCCACTTTAGTTCCAAGTATTGGAGAAATCCTTTAAAAACCCTTTGCAGGTCATTTGACTGCTGTATTAGTGCATGCATGCGTGTGTATATGTGTACACAAACAGATGTCTATGTGGAGTTGACTTACTTAATGATGAGGGTGTGTAAATGGTCTTTTGGAGTCTGTCTCCATGTCAGTGCTAGAGCCTGAAGTTCACTGCAGACGGTCAGGAAGGGAGGAAGATGAGAAGGCTGGGGTCCTGCAAGCACAGACGGATGCTCAGTCCAGTTCTTGCTGCCTCTGACCTTGGTGACAGGGGTTCCAGCAGCCACTGGGGCCCTTCTTCACGTTGCTGAAATACACACCTGGCCCCTGGGTCTCCTTTATACCATCGGAGTAATTCAGCAGATCAGCGACAGTGTCCATGTGCCTCAAAGTGGCTGCTGCCTCCCTGCCAGCCTCCAGAAGCTCCCGTCCTACCCAGACGCTCACAGGAATGGGAGTTCTGAGGAGGGTCCTTATACCTGGGTAGGTCGGCCCCTTGGAAGGGAGCCACGCTTGTAAAATCTGTGATGGCAGAGGCAGTGAGAGTCACATTGACAGTGGCTGTGCTGTGCTGTCGCTCAGTCGTGTCCGACTCTCTGCAACCCCATGGACTGTAACCTGCCAGGCTCCTCTGTCCATGGGGTTCTCCAGGCAATAGTACTGGAGGGGTGTGCTATGCCCTCCTCCAGGGGATCAAACCCGAGTCTCCTGCACTGCAGGTGGATTCTTTACCAGCTGAGCCACCAGGGAGGCCCTGACAGTGGCTGATGTATATTCAGTGGATGGTTTCCATTGATTGGGCGCTGGGTACTGCCTTTCCTAGGATTATTTCATCAGATCATAACCACAATCCTATGAAGCAGATTTTATTATCTCCCTCCCAGAAGAAGAACCTGAAGCACAAAGATGCCATCATTGCAACAACTGACAAGATTGGAATGCAGGTGCTTTTTAAACAATTGGCTTCAAAATATCATCTGCACAGCATAACTGTATTTGTACAAATGGTTCATTTTCTTTCTTTATAGCTGATTTTTATGGGAGTATAGTTGCTTTACAATGTTGTGTGCAATTCACTTTGTACACCCAAGTGAATTAGCCACATATGAACTTATATCCCCTCTTCTTTGGCTTTCCTCCCATTTAGGTCACCACAGAGCACAAAGTAGAGTTCCCTGTACTGTCCTATACAATGACTCAATGGACGTGAGCTTGGGTGAACTCTGGGAGTTGGTGATGGACAGGGAGTGCAGTCCACGGGGTCACAAAGAGTTGGACACGACTGAGCGACTCAACTGAGCCGAGGTTCTCATTGCTCATCTACTTTATACATACTATCAGTAGTATATATGTCAATCCCCATCTCCTAATTCATCCCATCGCTCCCTTTCCCCTTCAGTGTCTGTATATTTGATCGCCACATCTGTGTCTCTATTTCTGCTTTGCAAATAAGATCATCTATAGCATTTGTCTAGATTTTGCATATATGCATTAATATGCTGTTTTTGTTTTTCTCTTTCTGACTCCCTTCACTTTGTATGCCAGACTCTAAATGGTTACTTTTCTTAGTCATTTCCCACATTTGTGTCGAGGGAAGAACAGAGTATGTGTGTGTGTGTTTAAATTGGCAAGAATATACATGTAGCTACGTGTCTTCATGAACAAGACTGGCATACTGGGGACACTGAACTTTGACAACCAGTTTGTTAGATCATTTATCCTAAGATGACTAGTGTACCTCAGATACAAAAAGGTTTCACAGTTGTTTCCACTCTCATTACAAATGTTGTAATGATCCTAATATACTTGAAATGTGCCATTTATATAGCATTTGCCACATCCATGGTGTCCTGTGCATTTTGCTCCGTTTTCCTCCTTATGAATAATGCAGAGAAGAAAATTCACGTGTGCTGTGAGATCATAGATTTGCTGTGGATTTCTCTCTTCATTCCAGCAAGAGCAGCTGTTCTGTCAATGGTTGTTTACACATTTTTTCCATGAAACATTTTTTTTTTAATCTAAGAAATAATTTAGTATTGAGATGACATCTTTTCTGGTGTTTTTTTCTATTGGCTCACACAAAGTAGCTTTCCATTGTGTTCCATTATTGAAAGAGAATGTATAATATATGAAAATACTATAAGCTTGATGCATTAGCCAATCTGTGTTTTTACCCAACTGTGTAACGCTTTCTTCACACTACAGATTTTTTTTCTATCATTGTTTTTTCAATTTTTCAGCAATGTTTTCCATGTCTTAGAGCAGTATTTGCTGACAAAGACATGCTTTTTATTTTGCAATTATTCTGTCTTTTATGTGTTATTTCAGCCATTTTTAATGCATCTGGAAGAACAAATGCTTTCCAGATTTGTGGGATTGTGTCTTTTATTTTTGACTGAGAAACCTCAAAAAAGCCTTTTCAGCAGTAGCAATTTTGTAAGGTACTCTGTTACCATTTGCTAAATAATTGAGGTGTTTTCATGTTCTTGATATTTAATTTTAAAATGATTGACTGATTGTTAGCTAATAATTTACAGTATACATTTAGAGAGAAGCACATTGCAAATGATAAATGGTTTTCTTGATACAACTTTTTCGTCTAACTTATACCTAATTACTTCACCATTATTTTTTATTTTAAAAGAATTTTATTTGATCATGTTTTGTTATGTATATATGTATGTATGTTATGTATATTTTTTCATTCATTTATTTGTTTATTTTGGCCATGCTGTGTGACATGTGGGATCTTAATTCCCTGACCAGGGATCGAACCCACATTCCCTTCAGTGGAAGCACAGAGTCTTAACCACTGGACCACCAAGTAAGTCCTACCACTGCTGTCTTTAAACTCATAAAAACAAAGAACTTGTACTAGGAAAATATGGTGATCATATTGGTGCTGTTCGATTGTGCTTGCATTATTAATGTTCTCTTCAATTTTGATTTCTTTGCAGACATCTCTCAGAACCAATCTCCCATTTTGTGGTTTAATTAAAAAAGTAGGAAATATAATCTATAACTTCACAGATCTGAGCCAGTGCAAATGGTTACGTATTCATGACAGACTTGGTTTGGGTAAATCTCTGTTTTCAATTCACATACTAAACATTCCCAGGTAGCTCAAACAATAAAGAATCTGCCTGCAATGAGGAAGACCCAGGTTCAGTCCCATGGTCAGGAAGATCCCCTGGAGAAGGGCATGGCAACCCACTCCAGTATTCTTGCCTGGAGAATCCCACAGAGGAGCCTGGTGGGCTACAGTCCATAGGGTCTCAAAGAGTCAGACATGCCAGAGCAACTTTCACTTTCACCCTGTATAATGACTTATGGACACAGACCGGGGTGGGGGGTTGGGTGGAAGGAGAGGGTTGGAAGAACTGAGAGTGTGGCATTGAAACATATACATCACCATATGTAAAATGAGATAGCCAGTTGAAATTTAATTGATCATGCAAGGAGCTTGAATCCAGTGCTCTGTGATAACCTAAAGAGGTGGGATGGGGTGGGAGGTGGAAGGGAGGTTCAAGAGGGATGGGACATACGTATACCTATGGCTGATTCATGTTTATACATGGCAGAAACCAACACACTGTTGTAAAGCAGTCATCTTCCAATTAAAAACAAATATACAGATAGATAAAAGATAGTTATTTCATCAACTTATAGAACAACTCTTTGTCAAGGTCCATCCTAAGTCCTTGAGATTGAATTATGAAGAAAGCATATACACTGTATAATGAAAGCTATGGAGAGAGCAGTGTAATCTTATGTGTCAAAAATATCCACACTGCCCAGAAAATTATGGATATCAGTGAACATTTCAGGTGGATAGAGACATTAAAATAAGTGTTATTCCAGGAGAATGACTGAACTATGTAGCCAGATGGATGAACGGATAATGTGGGTGACAGGTGCAGGGTAGATGCAGGCAAGCTCTCCAGGCATTGACTGGATCACTTTTTGGGCTAAGTGGAGAGAATCAGGGAGCATCACGATGGATCTTTTTGAGAGTTTTGTATCTTATCAGGCATAATCTTGTTTCTCAGAATATGAATATTCAACAGACTCACCAAAAATCTTACAGTATATACTTCATAGTTCACATTCTTGGGCATTCCAAAGATTCAATAAGTTCTGTTTGTGGCATCAAAGTTTCTGATTTTTAAAATTAAGCACCCTAGGTGGTACTTGTGCTGATACCTATGTACAGACAAAGTTTGAAAACTGTGAAGACACGGGAAACAATTGACTGAACTGATTCTCTGAATCAATAAAACAAAAGTTGGAGAGGGAACTTAAGGAAATGTGACTATTTCATCAAAAGGTGTGTCATCATCAAGAAAGGATAAACTGAGAAGAACAATACTGCTTTGCTTGCTCCTTGGAAGAAAGGCTATATCCAACCTAGACAACATATTAAAAGCAGAGACATTACTTTGCCAACAAAGGTCCATTTAGTCAAAGCTATGGTTTTTCCAATAGTCATGTACGGATATTAGAGTTGGATCGTGAACACCCTGATGTTCAAGCTGGTTTTAGAAAAGGCAGAGGAACCAGAGATCAAATTGCCAACATTTGCTGGATTATGGAAAAAGCAAGAGAGTTCCAGAAAAACATCGATTTCTGCTTTATTGACTATACCAAAGCCTTTGACTGTATGTATCCCGATAAACTGTGGAAAATTCTGAAAGAGATGGGAATACCAGACCACCTGACCTGCCTCTTGAGAAATCTGTATGCAGGTCAGGAAGCAACAATTAGAACTGGACATGGAACAACAGACTGGTTCCAAATAGGAAAAGGAGTACGTCAAGGCTGTATATTGTCCCCCTGCTTATTTAACTTATATGCAGAGTACATCATGAGAAATGCTGGACTGGAAGAAGCACAAGCTGGAATCAAGACTGCCAGGAGAAATATCAATCACCTCAGATATGCAGATGACACCACCCTTATGGCAGAAAGTGAAGAGGAGCTAAAGGGCCTCTTGATGAAGGTGAAAGAGGAGAGTGAAAAAGTTGGCTTCAAGCTCAACATTCAGAAAAAGAAGATTATGGCATCCGGCCCCATCACTTCATGGGAAATAGATGGGGAAACAGTGGAAACAGTGTCAGACTTTATTTTGGGGGGCTCCCAAATCATTGCAGATGGTGACTGCAGCCATGAAATGAGAAGACGCTTACTCCTTGGAAGAAAAGTTATGACCAACCTAGATAGTATATTCAAAAGCAAAGACATTACTTTGCCGACTAAGGTCCGTCTAGTCAAGGCTATGGTTTTTCCTGTGGTCATGTATGGATGTGAGAGTTGGACTGTGAAGAAGGCTGAGCGCAGAAGAATTGATGCTTTTGAACTGTGGTGTTGGAGAAGA
>SJYC01040055.1:0-16087 GCA_006408675.1 Madoqua kirkii | reverse complement strand
GTCTAGTCAAGGCTATGGTTTTTCCAGTGGTCGTGTATGGATGTGAGAGTTGGACTGTGAAGAAGGCTGAGCGCCAAAGAATTGATGCTTTTGAACTGTGGTGTTGGAGAAGGCTCTTGAGAATCCCTTGGACTGCAAGGAGAATCCAACCAGTCCATTCTGAAGGAGATCAACCCTGGGATTTCTTTGGAAGGAATGATGCTGAAGCTGAAACTCCAGTACTTTGGCCACCTCATGTGAAGAGCTGACTCACTGGAAAAGACTCTGATGCTGGGAGGGATTGGGGGCAGGAGGAGAAGGGGACGACCGAGGATGAGATGGCTGGATGGCATCACAGACTCGATGGATGTGAGTGAGTGAACTCCGAGAGATGGTAATGAACAGGGAGGCCTGGCGTGCTGCGAATCGTGGGGTCGCAAAGAGTCAGACATGACTGAGCGACTGAACTGAACTGAAGAGGAGCTAGGTGGGAATGCAGAGGGAGGAAGACAGGAAAGAATGAGACTTTTCTGAATATAACTTTTTCATGTAGTTTTGACTTTTTAACTGTGTTAATATTTTACATATTCAAAAAACAGGAGTAAATAATGAGGATAGAGAAAAATACTTAACATTTTAAAATGAACCTAGCTGTAAGTCAAATTGGTAACAAACTCTTAGAGAAGAAAAAATAATGATTAGTTCAAGAACTTTGAACACAGTCCTCTTAAAAAAAACACCTTTTTATTTTGTATTGGGATATAGCTTTTTAACAATGTTGTGATAGCTTCAGGTGTACAGCGAAGGGACTCAGCCATACCTATATATGTATCCATTCTCCTCAAGCTCCCCTCCCATCCAGGCTGCCACATAACACTGAGCAGAGTTCTCTGTGTTATACAGAAGGCCCTTGTTGGTTATCCATTTTAAAGATAGCAATAAACACAGTTCCCTTAACTGGACATATTCTGCGAGTTTAAATAATCTACAAAGAAATCTTGAATTTTACTTGATAGTTTTGTTATTGACAGTGGTATGAGTGTAACAATTCTGAAATCATTTTGTGTGTATTGTAGGATTGAACAAATAACCTAAACATATTGATATTGTTGGGAGTGAATGTTTTCACTGTGGAAAAAGGAAGACACTGAGAGAGAATTAGCCCCTGGCACTGGGAGCTAAGCTGTGGAGTTTATTAAAACACTTATATTATTAAATTATTATAATTAAAAACTATAAAGTAAACAATTTAAATTAAAAGTAAACAATTTCACAGAACAGCAACAGCAACATCAGAGAAGGTCACTCTGTGATGGTGACAGACCCAAAAAAAGTAGGGTTACCTTATAATCATGTCCACCGCTTCCCGGTGGCTCAGATGGTAATGAATCTGTCTGGAATGCGGCAGACCCAGGTTGATCCCCCTGGATTGGGAAGATCCCCTGGAGACGGGGAAGGCAACCCACTCCAATATTCTTGCCTGAAGAACTCCCTGGACAGAGGAGCCTGGTGGGCCACAGGCCCTGAGGTTGCAAGTCATACACAACTGAGCAACTACGTTTCACTTTCACTTACAATCACGTCCAAACACAGACACACAAAATAATTTTTTTTAAACAACGTGAATTTGTCCTTTGCTTTAGTTGTTTTTTAAAAATTATTGATCCATATATACTTTTGTTTGTGCTGGTCTTGCATGCAGGCTTTCTCTAGTTGCAGCAAGTGGAGGCTACTCTGGTTCTAATGCAGGGGCTTCTCACTGCGGTGGCTCCTTTTGCTGCAGAGCATGGGTCTAGGCCCATGGGCTTCAGTATGTTGCAGCACGCAGGCTCGGTAGTCGTGGCACAAAGGCCTGGCCACTTGGCAGCATGTGGAGTCCTCCTGGTCCAGGGATGGAACCTGGTCCCCTGCATTGGCAGGTGCGCTTCTATCTGCTGGACCAGGGAAGTCCTTGAATAGTGTTTAAACCACGAAATGGCCTAACACTGTGATGGGTAGCCTTGTTTCCATGCTTCTCTCTTTCTAGATTAGAATTAAGATACCTGCCCACAGAATTAATTTTGCCTCCTTACCAGCCATATTCAGAGCAAAACCCACTCCTTCAAACCTTTCTCCATAATAATCCAACACAAGCCCGAATCCTGCCAAATTCTTCCTGACACCCTCCCCCTGGGACATTCCATGGCTCCCAGTTGAGCGGTTTCCCTTGTCGCAACAGGTCAATATACCTAACTTTGTTCAACTACAGGTGGGCTTCTGGTAGCCTTTGGCTGATGAAGGAACTTTACGATACAGATGGAGAACACAGAAATGAGAAGAAAAGTCTTGTGGTGTTAGAGTGAAACTAGGGTTATCCATTTGAATGCCATGATTTTTTTTAATGTGTTCATGTATCTTCTAAATCTGTCCACTGGGAAATGATACCTCAGCAGCACTGGACATGAATATCTCCCAGATTCTGATTTCTAATTATTTCCCATTTAAAAAGACCCAGGCTTTTTGGAGAAATCGTTGATTCCAAGACTGGGACAGGGAAAGTGTGAGGTAAGCCTGGAATATGTTGTCTGACAGAAAACAAGAAAAACATGAGGAATATCAAAGGTCACAGGCATGAGCTTGAGAGGCTGCCACTGGTTAAACATGAGACAACTCTGTATCAAAAATGAATAATTAAAAATATGCAATTATAAATAATCCATGAGTTCACAGTACTAATAATATTAACAATATAAAAGAAGGAAAGATGTTTTTTAAATAAAAGAATGCCAATCAATAAATGTAGGAATTATACCATTGAAAAATTACCATTTTTGTAACAACTAGGGTTAATGATTGATTCACACAAGAATCAATGGGAAATAAAACCATTGGGTTGGTGCCCTGGAATAAACACTGCATTTTCCTTCACTACAAACAAAACCCTACCACAGGATGCAAGATTATTGGGGAACAGGTTCCTCATACAGTTTCAAAGCATCTCCTCACAAATTACTGATGTGTTACAAAGGAGAAAGTCTTCAGGCACCTCTGCAATGGAGACTTCTGCTGGACACTGCCTGAGCTCAATGACAAGTCTCATATTACCATTAATAGGACAAGAGTATCTCCCTCTGTGAGGCATTGAAAAAGACACATTGTCTGGGTAGGATTCCTGTCAAATGGACTTGGCTTGAATCTAATAACAAAGAAACAGACAAACCAAAATTGAAGGGCATTCTGCAAAGCAATTGACTGAACTCTTAAAAGATAACAATGTCACAGAAAAAAGGGATAGGGCAAATGTGGCAGCAATAAAGGAGATGAAAGAAACATTATAACAGATGCATGTGTGATTCTGAGTTGGCTCCTGGGTTAGGGGAGAATCATAGTTATAGGGGATATTATCACAACCACTGGGTATGACCTAATATATTAGATGTTTATATTAGATAATATTATATTGATGTTAAATTTTCTGAGGGCAATAATTATGTCATTATAAAGAATAACCTTATTCTTAGCAGACACAGGCAGAAGGACTGAGAGGAAAGTGTCCTGATGCTTGCAATGAATTCTCAAATGGCTCATCAAAAAATATGTATAGGTAAATATATATATATATGACAGAAATGGCAAGGACCTAACAGAAGCAGAAGATGTTAAGAAGAGGTGGCAAGAATACACAGAAGAACTATACAAAGAAGGTCTTACTGACCCAGATAATCACCATGGTATGGTCACTCACCTAGAGCCAGATACCCTGGAGTGTGAAGTGAAGCATGCCTTAGGATGCATTACTAAGAATTAAGTTAGTAAAGGTGATGGAATTCCAGCTGAGCTATTTCAGATCCTAAGAGATGATGCTGTTAAAGTGCTGCATTTAATATTCCAGCAAATTTAGAAAATTCAGCAGTGGCCACAGAACTGGAAAATGTCAGTTTTCATTCCAATCCCAAAGGATAATGCCAAAGAATATTCAAACTATGGGAAAAGTGTACTCATTTTACATGCTTAACAAGGTTATACTCCAAATTCTTCAACTAGGCTTCAGCTGTATATGAACCAAGAACTTCCAGATATACAAGTTGGGTTTAGTAAAAGCAGAGGAACTAGACATCAAATTGCCAACATCTGCTGGATCATAGGGATGATCCAGGGAATTCCAAAAAGACGTCTAGTTCTGCTTCATTGATTACGTTGTGTGGATCACAACAAACTGTGGAAAGTTCTTAGAGATGGGAATACCAGACCACCTTACCTGTCTCCTGAGAAACCTCTATTCAAATCAAGAAGCAACAGTTAGAAATAGACATGGAACAACAGACTGGTTCCAAATTGGGAAAGGAGTACGTCAAGGCTGTATATTGTCACCTTGCTTATTTAATTTATATGCAGAGTACATCATGCAAAATGCTGGGCTGGAATAAAGATTGCTGAGGAAATATCAACAACCTCAGATATGCAGATGATACCACTCTAATGGCAGAGAGCTAATAGGAAATAAAGAGCCTCTTGATGAGGATGAAAGAAGAGAGTGAAAAAGCTGGCTGGCCACATTAAAAAACAAAAAACTAAGACAGTAGCATCCAGTTCCATCACTTCATGGCAAATAGATGGGGTAAGAATAGAAACAATAACAGACTTTATTTTCTTAGGCTCCAAAATCACTATGGATGGTGACTGCAGCCATGAAATTAAAAGGCTTGGAAGAAAAGGTATGACAAATCTAGATGACATATTAAAAAGCAGAGACATCACTTTGCTGATAAAGTTCTATACAGTCAAAGCTGTGGTTTTTCTAGTAGTCACATATGGATGTGAGAGTTGGACCATAAAGAAGGCTGAGTACTGAAGAACTGACGCTTTTGAACTGTGGTGCTGGAGAAGACTCTTGAGAGTCCCTTGGACTGCAAGGAGATCAAATCAGTCAGCACTAAAGGAAATCAATCCTGAATATTCATTGGAAGGATTGATGCTGAAGCTCTAATACTTTGGCCACCTGATGCAAAGAGCTGATTCATTTGGAAAAGATCCTGATACTGGGAAAGATTGAGGGCAGGAGAAGGGAGTGACAGAGGATGAGATGGTTGGATAGCATCACTGACTTAATGGACATGAGTTTGAGCAGACTCCAGGAGATTGTGAAAGCCTGGCACGCTGAAGTTCATGGAGTCGCAAAGAGTCAGACATGTCTTAGCAACTGAACAACAAACAACAATTTAAAGCATTTTCATAAAGGCCATTGTATCAAGTTAGTTTAGTAAAACAAATGAGAACTTTTCCCAACACTTTCTCTTATCATATTCTTTATTATGTTTGGATTGAAGCTCACTGAACATGGATAATGGTACATAATCTTGGAGTTTTTTCTTCTCACAATGTTTTGAGGTAGAAATGTATATTGATGATGTTTTAATTCATCCAAATGCAATGTACAGAATTCCCAAATAGTATTTTCTCTTGAAAGCCTCATGACCTAAATGTGACTAAATAAAATTAGTTTAGTTCTTAAAGATTAGCATGTCCAAAGTTACGAATGTTAGTACCAAACAATTCTATAAAGGTTAGAATTAAGATTTAATCTTATTTTTATGCTTCACATTATTTCATTTATTTACTTTTATTTGTGGCTGCCCTGGCTCTGGGTTACTTCGTGTAGGCTTTCTCTAGTTGTGGCAGGCAGAGGGGCTACTCTCCAGTTGCAATGCATGGGCTTCTTATTGCAGCAGCACAGGCTCTGGAACACAGGCTTCAGTAGTTATAGCACACGGGCTCAGTAGTTGGGATGCATGGGCTTAGTCGCCTTGTGACATGTGGACTTTTCCTGGACCAGATATCGAACCTGCACTAATAGGTAGATTCTTAACCACTGAACCACCAGGGAAATCCCACATATTTCAAAATCATAAAAGTATAAATTTTTTATTTAAAGTATTTTTTATAAAGATCATTGTTTGAAGTCAGATTAGTAAAATAAAATGAGTAGTTTATTTTTTTTCAACAGTTTCTTTCTCATCATATTCCCTCTTAGGTTTGGATTAAAGCTCACTAAGAATATTCTTTCAGCTCAAAAAGAATATAGGTTCTTTCTAAGGTTATCCAATTAACACTGTCTTTCAGTCTTTGTATTAACTATCATTAAATTTATAGTTATTTGTAAATTATCAACAATTGATTTTGTGTAATTCATAGCTTTCACAACCATTAGTCATTGTGGCATATTACTTTTGTAGTAATAAATGTACATTATTTAATCTGCTACATATACATACATTTGTACATATAAAACTTAGAAATATTTTATATTTGGAAGAAAATGTAAAAAAAAAGTAAAGTTACAGCACAGAAGAGAAAAAATGGATTAATACTTTTAAATTATAGTAATATATGCCTTTTAGAAGAGGGCAAATTTATACCTACATGGTCTATCATGGTGATAAAAAATAACATTACAATTTCTTTTTTATGTCTTTAATTTCTGCAAATTTGTCAAAAATATTTTCTTTGCATATTCATGTTCAGTTAACAGTACAGACAGATATGTCATCTTTAGTCAGAGCTTATGGAAAAAGAATTCCAATAGGAAGAGAACAAACAAATGACTTTTCACAATGAATTCCAGAAATTGCAATTATATCTTTACTTATTTTTTTTTCAGGACTGATTCTAGTGGGTTTAATTTGTCTTCAACTGAAAAGTTCTAACATACAAGGCATTTCAAAGTGGCCACACAGAATGACAGGATTGAAATATGTCTGTTTCTTCATCCGTACATTTTATTGTGAGGATTTTATTTCAAATGTATGGTTTAAAGAGGTGTATGGTGGGAGGGGTTAGTTAGCAGCATGAAGGAGCTCAAAGCCAGACCCAAAGACGCGGAACTCACAACAGTATGCGGTTAATGAAATGTGGTATGCATATCTGTTGCGGTAAGTCATGTCTGACTCTATATACCATAGAATATTATTTGGCCTTAAAAAGGAGTGAAATATTGACACGTTCTATGCCATGGATGTATCTCTAAGACATTACTACAAAGTGAATGAAGCCAGAAACAGAAGGACAATTACTGTATAATTCCACCGGTAAGAGGAACCTAAGTAGTCAGATTCATAGAGGGGGAAAATAGAAAGGTGGTTGCTAGGAGGTAGGAGGGAGGCAGATAAGGAGTTATTGTTTAGTGGGCATGGAGTTTTTGTTTGGGATGATGAAAAAGTTCTGGGATGGATGGTGGAGATTGAACTACAATATGAGGTAATTAATGCCACTGAAATATAACATGTCTGACTCTATATACCATAGAATATTATTTGGCCTTAAAAAGGAGTGAAATATTGACACGTTCTATGCCATGGATGTATCTCTAAGACATTACTACAAAGTGAATGAAGCCAGAAACAGAAGGACAATTACTGTATAATTCCACCGGTAAGAGGAACCTAAGTAGTCAGATTCATAGAGGGGGAAAATAGAAAGGTGGTTGCTAGGAGGTAGGAGGGAGGCAGATAAGGAGTTATTGTTTAGTGGGCATGGAGTTTTTGTTTGGGATGATGAAAAAGTTCTGGGATGGATGGTGGAGATTGAACTACAATATGAGGTAATTAATGCCACTGAAATATACATGTGTAAACAGTTAAAACTGTAACTTTATTTGATGTACATTTTACAGTAAAAAAAAAGATCTTAAAAATTGCTAAGTAGCAATAGAAAAGATAAAATAATAAATAAAATAATTTTAAACTGCTAAGTAAACAGAAGCCAAGGGGGGAAACCACTGTAGCTCAAATAATAGTAATGATTTTTTAAAAAAGCATGTTGCTGAGCATGCATATCATGGGCTGATCTGGTACTAATTTGCCTTCAGAGTGTAATGTTTATTAAAGAGTAAGTAATTGTAAAATGTGCTAATCTGACGGTGCTTTAATGTTAAAAAGAGTAACTATAATTGTTAGACCAACAACATGGGCTTCCTGTGGAAGACTTCCCCAAGCGCTTGCTGAAAACAGAGACCCCACCTGGGGACTCCAGGCCGCCTCTGACTTGAAGTCTCTCCGCAGTGCTTCTTAGGGCTCCCCCAGCCGCCAGGAGCACCCTATCAGCACACAGACTCCACACCGCATCTTCTCACTAACCCGCCCCTGCCCCACTCCGGGCTCTGCCCCTCGGTGCCCGAGCTTCCTCAGGCCTGGCGCTCTGTCCACACCAAACACTTCACACCCACAGAAACCACTCTCTTCCCTCCCTTTTCAACATACACGTTCGTGCAATTAAAATGTGTCGATTCCAGCAATAAAAAGAAATGAACTATCAAGCCACAAAAACACACGAGGAACCTCAGGGGTGCACTGTAAGTGAAAGAAGGCAACCTGAAAAGGCTGCACGCTGTGGGATTCTGACTGTACGGCATTCTGGAAGAGGCAGAGCTGTGGCGACACCAGTGCAAAAAGGCAAGAGACTGGCCGGGGTTGGAGGAGAAATAAGGATGAACAGGTGGCACAGAGAGGATTTTTAGGGCAGTGAAACTATTCTGTAGGAAGCTGTAATGATGCATACATATCATCACACATTTGCTAAGGCACTTTGAGTGTACAGGACAAAGAGTGATGCCTACTGTAAACTGTAGACTTTGGTTCATATTTTTATATCAATATTGACTCATCTGTCATAACAAATGTGCCACACTAATGCAAACATTAACAATAGGGAAAATAGCAGGGGATGAGGTGAGTATATGGGAACTCTACTTAGTACTCAGTTTTTCTATAAACCTAAAACTGCTCTAAAATGCTAAAGCCTTTGCCTGTGTGGATCCCAACAAACTGTCAAAAATTCTTCAAAAGATGGGAATACCAGACCATCTTATCTATTTCCGAGACACCTGTTTGTGGGTCAAGAAGCAACAGTTAGAAGCAGACATGGAACAACGGACTGGTTTCAAATTGGGAAAGAAGTACATCAGGGCTGTATATGGTTACCCTGCTCATTTAACTTATATGCAGAGTAAATCATGTGAAATGTTGGGCTGGATGAAGCATAGGCTGAAATCAAAATTGCCAGGAGAAATATCAACATCAGATATGCAGATGATACCACTCTAATGGCAGAGAGTGAAGAGGAACTAAAGAGCCTCTTGATGAGGGTGAAGGAGGAGAGTGAAGAAGTTGGCTTGAAATTCAACATTCAAAAAACTAAGATCATAGCATCCAGTCCCATCACTTCATGGCAAATAGATGGGGAGAGAATGGAAACAATGACAGACTTTATTTTCTTGGGCTCCACAATCACTGTGGACGGTGATTGCAGACATGATGTTAAAAAATGCTTGCTCCTTGGAAGAAAAAGCTAAACAGTGTATTAAAAAGCAGAGACATCACTTTGCCAACAAAAGTCTGTATAGTGAAAGCTATGGTTTTTCCAGTAATCATGTACGGATGAGAGAGCTGGACCAGAAAGGATGAGTACCAAAGATCTGATGTTTCTGAATTGTGGTGCTGGAAAAGACTCCTGAGAGTCCCTTATCAGTAAGGAGATCAAACCAGTCAATTCTAAAGTAAATCAACTTTGACTGTTCACTGGAAGGACTGATGCTGAAGCAGAAGCTCCAGTACTTGGGCCACCTGATGAGAACAGCTGACTCATTGTAAAAGACCCTGATGCTGGGAAAGACTGAGGGCAGGAGAAGGGGCGACGGAGGATGAGACTGTTTTGGATAGCATCACTGACTCAATGGATGTGAGTGTGAGTAGACTCCAGGAGTTGGTGAAGGACAGAGAAGCCAGGTGTGCTGCAGTCCATGACGTTGCAAAGAGCTGGACACAACACTGAACAACAAAACCTCACTATAAACAAAATTTATTAATTTAAAAACAAAATGTTAGTTAATTTTTGCTTGTTATACCATAATATTACCTTGTTTATTGCCTTACCACTAGACCACTCAGGTATGACCTAAATCAAATCCCTTACAATTACAGTGGAGGTGGGAAATAGATTTAAGGGACTAGATCTGATAGACAGATTTCCTGATGAACTGTAGACAGAGGTTCATGACACTGTACAGGAAACAAGGATCAAGACCATCCTCATGGAAAAGAAATGCATAAAAGCAAAATGGTTGTCTCAGGAGGCCTTACAAATAGCTGTGAAAAGAATAGAAATGAAAAACAAAGGAGAAAAAGAAAGATATACCTATTTGAATGCAGAGCAAGGAGAGATAAGAAAGCCTCCTCAGTAATCAGTGGAAAGAAATAGAGGGAAACAATAGAATAGGAAAGGGTAGAGATCTCTTCAAGACAATTAGAGATACCAAGGGAACATTTCATGCAAAGATTGGCTCAATAAAGGACAGAAATGGTATAAACCTAACAGCAGCAGAAGGTATTAAGAAGAGGTGACAAGAGTGCACAGAAGAACCATACAAAAAAGATCTTCACAGCCAAGATAATCACCATGGTGTGATCACTCACCTAGAGCCAGACATCTTGGAATGTGAAGTCAAGCAGGCCTTAGAAAGCATCACTACAAACAAAGCTAGTGGAGTGATGAAATTTCAGTTGAGCTCTTTCAAATCCTGAAAGAGGATGCTGTGAAAGTGCTGCACTCAATATGCCAGCAAATTTGGAAAACTCAGCAGTGGCCACAGGACCGGAAAAAGTCAGTTTTCATTCCAATCCCAAAGAAAGGCAATGCCAAAGAATGCTCAGACTACTGCACAATTGCACTCATCTCACATGCTAGTAAAGCAATGCTCAAAATTCTCCAAGCCAAGCTTCAGCAATACATGAACTGTGAACTTCCTGATGTTCAAGCTGGATTTAGAAAAGGCAGAGGAACCAGAGATCAAATTGCCAACATCCACTGGATCATCGAAAAAGGAAGAGAGTTCCAGAAAATAACATTTCTGCTTTATTGACTATGCCAAAGCCTTTGACTATGTGGACCACAATAAACTGTGGAAAATTCTGAAAGAGATGGGAATACCAGACCACCTGACCTGCCTCTTGAGAAACCTGTATGCAGGCCAAGAAGCAATAGTTAGAACTGGACATGGAACAACAGATTGGTTCCAAATAGGAAAAGGAGTACGTCAAGGCTGTATATTGTCACCCTGCTTATTTAACTTATGGAGAGTACATCATGAGAAACACTAGGCTGGATGAATCACAAGCTGGAATCAAGATTGCCAGGAGAAATATCAATAACCTCAGATATGCAGATGACACCACTCTTATGGCAGAAAGTGAAGAGGAACTAAAAAGCCTCTTGATGAAAGTGAAAGTGGAGAGTGAAAAGTTGGCTTAAAGCTCAACATTCAGAAAAATAACATCATGGCATCTGGTTCCATCACTTCATGGGAAATAGATTGGGAAACAATGTCAGACTATTTTTCTGAGCTCCAAAATCACTGATGGTAATTGCAGCCATGAAATTAAAAGATGCTTACTCTTTGGAAGTAAAGTTATGACTAACCTAGGTAGCATATTAAAAAGCAGAGACATTCCTTTGCCAACAAAGGTGCATCTAGTCAAGGCTATGGTTTTTCCAGTGGTCATGTATGGATGTGACAGTTGGACAGTGAAGAAAGCTGAGCACTGAAGAATTGATGCTTTTGAACTGTTGCGTTGGAGAAGACTTTTGAGAGTCCCTTGGACTGTAAGAAGATCCAGCCAGTCCATTCTAAAGGAGATCAGTCCTGGGTGTTCACTGGAAGGACTGATGTTGAAGCTGAAACTCTAATACTTTGGCCACCTTGTGTGAAGAGTTGACTCATTGGAAAAGATCCTGATGCTGGGAGGGATTAGGGGCAGGAGGAGAAGGGGGCAACAGAGGATGAGATGGCTGGATGGCATCACGGACTCGATGGATATGGATTTGGGTAGGCTCCAGGAGTTGGTGATGGACAGGGAGGCCTGGCATGCTGCAGTCCATGTGGTTGCAAAGAGTCGGACATGACTGAGCAAATGAACTGAACTGAACTGAATGATATTCTTTAGAATTGCATGGTGGCTCAGCTGGTAAAGAATCTGCCCACAATTTGGGAGACTTGGATTTAATCCCTGGGTTGGGAAGATCCCCTGGAGAAGGAAACAGCAACCCAATTCAGTATTCTGACCTAGAGAATTCCATGGACTGTATAGTCATGGAGTTGCAAAGAGTTAGACATGACTGTGCTGTAAAAGTTTATCTTTGGTTTCAAATAACTTGACTTTATTCATTTTCTTGAGTAAAACCTTTTTGATCTTTTTATTCTTATTGATAATTTATTTGGAGTAGTTTTATAGTTTATGTAAATATTTTAAGGATTTTGAAAGGAGTGAGCTCATGGTGGTATTATTTGCCCTACCATTAGCCTGAGAGCACCTTCATGTGTGAGAAGCCGCTTGGCTCGAGTGAGGGGGCCACTGAGGAGATCGTCAGATAGAAAGTGAGCTGAGGCCAGAGCCTGCAGTGCCTCTGACAGAGTTAGGGTGTTGCACCTTAACCTGAGAGCTATGCCAAGTGGAGGGCATTGAGGAGTGTTATTGGGAAATAGTATCATCTCTTTTGGTTTAAGGAAGATTATCCGGATAAGGAGATTGTCTTCAGTGAGGTGAGTGGAAAGATAAAATGGGGGCTAGAATGCAGACTTTCACACATTGATACCTGTTGAAAAGCTCTGAAAAGCTCGTCTTCCTGCAGAGTCATCTTGTCCTATGTGTCTTGTGCTCGTAAACCCTCAGGCTGCCAGCCATGCCTTAAGCTCAGCTGGTGGGTAGATTCCTGCCAGCAAAAACAATATGTATGCGTTGGATACATGTCTCTTAAGGTACAGAAGAAGCAGGGGCCTGTTTGCACAGGGCATAGGCTTTTGTATCAGACATACCTGGTTTGAGTCTGGGTTCTGCCACTTCCTAGCTAATGATCTGTGAAAGTCACTTAAACTTCCTGAAAACTCTCATTTTTCAGGCCAAAATGTGAGAGGCCTCTGCCTGGGCCCCTGGCTTCAGAAGGCCCTGCTGTGGTCCTCTCCCGGCCATGGGGAGTCTGTGCCAGTGATCAAGGCCCACATGTTAGTCTATGTCAGTATGCAGCCTGGGCAACTGCACAGTGTGGCCTGCTAATACTCATGGGAAGGGGAGGCCGGATTGAGGACACCAAGGTAAAATCCAGCCTTGGCAGGTGTGTCAGGATGTGCCCAACAGAATGATGGGGCCATCAGCAGCCAGAGGAAAATATGACAGAGACTTGAGAGGTTAATTTTATTATTAGCAATTAAAAAACATTTGGCTGCACTGGGTCTTCACTGTGGCTTTCTTTAGTGGCCACACACAGGTTGGTTGCCCTGTGGCACTGTGGCATACGGGATCTTAGTTCCCCTGCCAGGGATTGAACCTCCTGCACTGGAAGGTGGACTCTTCACCAGTGGACCACCAGGGAAGTACGAAGAGGTCAGTTTCAGATGTGTCAAGACTTTGGCCCTGCCAAACAGCCATCCAGAGCTTCTAGATACAACTTTGGCATTAGGGTCATAGTTGAGGCCTGGTGGTTGAACAAGGCCTCTGAGGGAAAACCTAGTCATAGCCGAAGGTTGAACCTGTCTCTTGGGGGGGGCATCTATGTTTAAAGGACATGAAGGGTTGTGAGAAGAGTGGGGGGGCTTTAGGCTTCTGGGATAATAGGATGTCACCGGTCATATTAACACATTCCAAGAGTGGAGGGTTTTGAGAGATCATTGAAGACAGAATCATGGGCCTGGAAGACAGCTTTTTCTGGAGGGACAAAGATAGAGTGAGTGAGTAGTGTGGATGTTGAAGTGGGGAGAAAAGTGGTGACTTGAAGGCAGAGCAGGATCAGGCTGATGACGCGGTGAGGGAGGAGCTGTGGAAAGAGGATAGTTGAAGAGGCACATTCCAGAGGCAGACAGAGGATGCAAATCCAGACAAAACATCAGGGCAGGGGGAGGTGAGTAGGCCCAAGGAGTAGGAATCAGTGCAAGCCAGGAAAAAAGACAAAATAGAGGATGACATTCGGAGGGGAGGGAAGGGGAACTGGGCCTGGGTTTGGGCTTCTTGGATGAGGAGAGCTACTATCTGCCAAGGCTTCTGCAGGTGGGAGTCGGGAAGGCATTGGAAGGATCTAGATTTTGATGGAGCATTATGTCTGCTATAGTGTCTCCTACGTGTGGTCCTCTTGTATCTTCTGTGGTGTCCTTGTGTCTCTGATAAGAATGTGCACTGAGTTCCATGTGTTGAATGTATTTTAGCTAATCCCCCCGCTCATTGAGGGTATTCATTCATTTCTCCTTACAGGATGATGAGTGCCCATTGTTTTCAGAGTACACTGGGAGACATAAAATGACTAACAGCCCTTTTAGGTTAAGAAGTCTACAAGAGCATCAGCAGAACTTGTGATAAGGTTGTGAAAAAATATTACAATTGTTTTAGTTCAGTTGCCAAGTCTAGTCTAACTCTTTGCAGCCCCATGGACTGTAGCATGCCAAGCTCCTCTGCTTTCCGCTATCTCCCAGAGTTTGCTCAAATTCATGTCCACTGAGTCAGTGACGCTATCTAACCATCTCATTCTCTGCCACCTCCTTCTCCTCTAGCCTTCAATCTTTCCCAGTATGAAGGTCTTCTCCAATGAGTAGGCTCTTCCCACCAGGTGGCCTAAGTATTGGAGTTTTAGCTTCAGCAACAGTCCTTCCAATGAACACTCAGGGTTGATTTCCTTTAGGATTGACTGGTTTGGTCTCCTTGATGTCTAACGGACTCTCAAGAGTCTTCTCCAGAACCACAATTCCAAAGCATCAATTCTTCAGTACTCAACCTTCTTTATGGTCCAACTCTCAACATTTGTACATAACTACTGGAAATTCCATGGACCATTTCCATGGGAAAGAAATGCAAAAAAGCAAAATGGCTGTCTGGGGAGGCCTTACAAATAGCTGTGAAAAGAGAAATGAAAAGCAAAGGAGAAAGGAAAGATATAAGCATCTGAGTGCAGAGTTCCAAAGAATAGCAAGAAGAGATAAGAAAGCCTTCCTCAGCAATCTATGCAAAGAAATAGAGGAAAACAACAGAATGGGAAAGACTAGAGATCTCTTCAAGAAAACTAGAGATACCAAGGGAACATTTCATGCAAAGATGGGCTCGATAAAGAACAGAAACGGTATGGACCTAACAGAAGATATTAAGAAGAGGTGGCAAGAATACACAGAACTGTACAAAAAAGATCTTTACGACCCGGATAATCACGATGGTGTGATCACTCACCTAGAGCCAGACATCCTGGAATGTGAAGTCAAGTGGGCCTTAGAAAGCATCACTACAAACAAAGCTAGTGGAGGGAATGGAATTCCAGTTGAGCTCTTTCACATCCTGAAAGATGATGCTGTGAAGGTGCTGCACTCAATATGCCAGCAAATTTGGAAAACTCAGCAGTGGCCACAGGACTGGAAAAAGTCAGTTTTCATTCTAATCACAAAGAAAGGCAATGCCAAAGAATGCTCAAACTACCACACAACTGCACTTATCTCACATGTTAGTAAAGTAATGCTCAAAATTCTCCAAGCCAGGCTTCAGCAATACATGAACTGTGAACTTTCTGATGTTCAAGCTGGTTTTGGAAAAGGCAGAGGAACCAGAGATCAAATGCCAACTGTTGGGGGCCAGCATGAGGAACTCCGCCCTCGGCAAAGGTCATGAGGAAGGGGGCTTTGGCATACGCAAAGGCGTGATCAAGCCTCAGGAAACCCCCTGTTCCTGAGCATCTACCCCCAAACCAGAGTACTTTACGGGGAGCTCTCCCCCATAACCATTTCTCTCGGAGAAGGAGTTAACTTGCAGCCCCAGTTAATAAAAATTCCTGGGCATGACAAGAATGTTTCAACTTACAAACTCTGAAGGTTCTCTAGACTGCCTGATCAGGTTCGTCCAGCCGCATGTGATTGTTTACAGCCTCCCAGGTGTGAGAGGCATGGGATGCTTTAAAACTTTCTAAATACAGACTCTTTTGAGAAGTTAGAAGATTATTAGTATAGTATTAGTGGGTTGATTAGGAATTATATTGGTGAAGGGTTTTTTCATTTGTCATGCCAATAATTACTACTAATTCCCTGCCTTGGGTGTGACAAGGGTGGCTCAGGTCAAAC
>SJYC01040052.1:0-39868 GCA_006408675.1 Madoqua kirkii | reverse complement strand
GCGTGCAATCGCTGTGATTTCTGGGCTTGTCGTGCTGCTCAGATTTCTGGGAGTGCCACTGAGGCTCCTTCTCAAGCGGATGATGATTGTCCAGAGCCCCCCAGAAGTCTTAGTTAGCAAAGAAATCTGCTTGAAATTTGTTAGGTATTGTCTCTTTTGGGCTGCGAGATTGCTCCCCTTCCAGCACTTATGGCTCTGTGTGCCCGTCAGTGGAGGGGGATGGTCTGCGACCGACTATTTCCAATTTGTCCTTTGTTCTGGGCGCCGGCTTGTCGAGGTGTCTTATGTTCGAGTGTTCTGCATGGTAGCTATCCCACAGTCTGGTTTGCTAGTCCAAGTTAGTTCATTCTGGCCCCGCACAGACCCGATTCTGGCCGCGTTACTATGCAGTTCTCGCGAAAAGCCCTGCAGAGCCTGCGTCTCCCACGGCCTGGTTCTTAGAGAGCGCTGTGGCTAGTGGGTCTCTCTCCTCCCTGCCCAACCCCCACTCGCTGGTTTTGGAGGCAGGCGTTTGTGCTGCTTATCCGCTGGGGGATTTGCTGTTGGGTTCTGGCCGCGTTACTATGCAGTTCTCGCGAAAAGCCCTGCAGAGCCTGCGTCTCCCACGGCCTGGTTCTTAGAGAGCGCTGTGGCTAGTGGGTCTCTCTCCTCCCTGCCCAACCCCCACTCGCTGGTTTTGGAGGCAGGCGTTTGTGCTGCTTATCCGCTGGGGGATTTGCTGTTGGGTTCGTAATATGTTGGTTTTAATTAATTAGTTTTCCTTCCTGTTATGTTGCTGTCTCTGTTTCCAAGGCTCGATACAGACTCGGCTGCGAGAATGTTTCCTGGAGCTTGAAAACCTCTCTTTTTAAGAGTCTCTTCCCTGGACGGGATTCCCTTCCCGGGACAGGGCTCCCTCCCTACCTCCTTTGTCTCTTTTCTCGTCGCTTATATTTATTCCTACCTGTTTTTGAAGCCAATAATCTGCTTTGCTGGATGCCTGATGTCCTCTGCCAGCATTCAGAAGTTGTTTTGTGAAATTTGTTCAGCATTGAAATGTTCTTTCGATGAAGTAGTGAGGGAGAAAGTGTCCTCCCCGTCCTATTCCGCCGCCATGTTTTTCTCTCCGCAAAGTATAAGTTTAACCATGTAAGAACGTCCTCATTTTTTTTCTGAATCAGTTGACAATTTCTTCTCATTTAGACTATGGAGAGTAGTTATTTGGAGACAGATTGCATTGATACACAGATAAATTGTCACTGACTCAATATGCAATTTAAAAACTAGCTCATTTGACTGTGAGTTTCCAATCTTCCAAGATATTTAGGCAATTAATTTGTGGGAATGTTGACTCCACTTCTAGTACAGTCCTGCATTTGGAGAGTTCCAAAAAAAGTTGCATAAATGAGCCACAGTATTACTGACCGCCAGCTGTAATTTTGAGCCAGACTGAGTAACATAAATGCATTATTATCTCTTGTGATTTTCTTGCCAGATTGCCTAATGTCTGCCTATATGCCCTCACAAAAAATAGACTTGCAGCATGACATGATGACTTGTGATAGCTTTTCTAAGGTATTTGGATGGTTACTGTCGCCATGTAAACAATCTGATAAGTTGACTGCCTGCGGTGCTTACAGAGTTGGATGGATGTCAGTTTTCTGAGGTTTTCCCAAAATTAAATTAGGAAACAGTAGAGAAGCAGTGCTGTAACAATGAAAAGGAGTGGGAAAGGGAAATCTACAAAGTTTTTTTTTTTTTTTTGAATGCTTACACCATTACCTGAAAATTAAAAAATTAGTTGTGTGTAATGATCATGATTTCTTCCTCCCCTCTCTGGCACTCCTCCACCACACCTTTAGATCTGTGATTCTTTGAGAGGGGTTTACAGGCTATCCCATCAAAGAAGCAGAAAATTGTTTTAAAATCTCACAGAGCTTGTACAAAAATGATATAAAGTCTAAAGAAAGGCAAGCATTTATACTGTGAAGTTGTTAACACCCTCTTCTGCAAGAAGAGGGCGGTTAACTTTTTGCTTTCATGAATTTTTTTTTTTTTTTTTTTTTGCTGAGACAGTTGAAACCACTCACAGTAAATTGTCCTTCCTCTGAGCCCAACACCTGATTTCATGTCCTGCCCTGCTCAAGGTGTCTCCCAGGATGCCCTGGAGGAGATGCTGGGCTCAGCTAAAACAACACACGCTTACTCTAACACACACATCTGGCAGAGTTGTTTATCTTTCGTATGGCTTCTCAAATGAATGCAAAACACCCACTAGCTGGTCTAGTAAAATTAGTTTCCTAACCATCAATGCTCAGGATAGCTTGATAACCAATTCAGCATTTTCTGAGTATCAAAGTTTTAAAAAGTGCTTTTATACTGTATCACTATAACAGTGGTTGATATAATGTTAACCTAATATTTACCACACTGGTCTTATAAGTAACTATTTTAGGTATTTTATTGGAAATAACAACTTGAAAGTGAATTATACTAGGTAGGCCCATTTCTTAAAAAAAATGTGTCTGTACCTATGTCTTTGCAATGAGCTATGTTAATCTACTTGGTCTTTTCTGTAGGTAAATAGTAATCTAAATAATCACTATCTTTTCCATTGCTAATAATTTTTGTTTTCCTATTTATTTTGCCATACTTGTTACTGCCAAGAACCAACTGAAGTCTAAGACAACCTCCAAACAGAGAAATGATTCCTTTTCCTTCAACATTTTGCTTTGGTCTAACCTGAAATCAGGTTCAAAATTTCTACGTTCAATTTATGATTCTACATAAACGAAGAAGTCAAATATGTATGAGATCAGAAAGAAATCCTCTCTTGGCTGGTTTTCTTTATTAAATCCTATCACTCTAAATAGATAAAGGACCAATTCCTGGACTTTGATGCTCACTTCTTGTAGACTATCAGCTCCATGAGAGCAATATCCAGCTGGACCAGGCGTTTGTTAAAGACTTACTTGTCTGCATATGAAAAGGCTGTGAGGAAGAAGGTGAGTTTGAACAGAAAGACAATAGGAGATCATGGAACAATATTTAGAATCTGCTTTGGAGCCTAATTTAGAATGACATCCCTGTGACTTAGCAGTGGAGAGGAGAAGTGAGCGTGGCACGTTGAGGTCTGAGATTTGAGACTTCAAGGGGCAAGGAGGCAGTTTACATGGGGAGGGAAAAGCACATGTTTTGGTAAATGTTTCATGGGCCAGGCAGAGACCATGAGACACAGTGGACTCAGATCCTCGGGCCCTGCTGGGCTTCACCATCACACCAGCCCACACGACTGGCTGATGCTGGAGTGATGGTGCTATGCCAGGAACTGGCACCTGAATTCTTTTAGACAGTTAGTGAGACAGTCAGAGATGCTTCCTGAAGTTTTTACGGGGGCCTTAATTGTTTTCAGCTTGAAATAATCCACAAACCAAGAGAGACATTTAGGGGTGGGAAATGTCACTCTGCATAATCAATTTACAATCAAATTTATTAAAAAAAAAAAGTTGTCAAGTCCTAAAAGTCAAAACCAAAAAAAAAAAAAAAGAAAACCCTTCAACCCTAAGGCTGACTTTGGCCTGTTGCTGGCTCTGTGACCTGTTCTGGTCCAAACCCCTGGCTTGGTGTTGCCCGCCTCCCTCCCACTGTGATCTCTGGCTGACCGCCCTTCCCGGGGTGTCCCTGTCTCCGTGTCTCCCTGCGCCACACGCACCCTGCACAGCTTGGCCCTTGCCCAGGCTTGTCTTTAGGCAAATACCTCGTCGGACTGCAGTTTCTGGAAGGAGAAACTCAAAACCATTGGGGGCTTGGGGGAGAATGGATACATGCATAGGTATGGCTGAGTCCCTTTGCTGTTCACCTGAAACGATCACAACCTTGTTAACTGACTATACCCCAATACAAAATAAGTTAAAAAAAGAAGAAAAAAAGCAACACTGGATGAGGCCTGATATATGTTTGATGTTTTAACTTTAAATGTTTTTCAAAAATTCTTTGAAGAGGTTATGATGGCTGAATTACTGTAATTGTACATGATTGGCTGTCAGAAAGCAGGGTATGGAGGGGGTTATTTTATAATAACATTCCTAAACTATCTCTTACACTTAACAGATGATAGAACACTTATTTCTGAGGCCTTCTGAAAGCATTCCTTTCCCTATGAATATATTGTAAGGCTGAACACAAGTAATCTTGAATTTCAAAAGAAAGAAATGCACTCAAGACAAACCTATTTTCATTTTCTGCATTCCCATTATTGGTTTGCAACAACTAGGATACAAAATTAAACAAAATTCTTTAAAAGATATCATCAGGAAAAAAAAATTGAAATTGTTGAACAAAAAGATGACTGCTTTAACAGATGAAGATATTTTTAAGCAAGGGAAGATAATAAAAAGGGGCACATTTTGTACTTAAGCTGCATGAAACTTCTTCCTTGAAGGTGGACTTTCCCTCTAGTTTTTTTTCCCCATGCCCATATTGAATAATACACTTTGCACATTTTAACATGAGCATGGCAACTTTAATGTGAGAATGGGTTAACGTAATTACAAATGCACAGATACTGGGAACCATACTTGCTCAATTGTATGCAGAAACATGTTTTGATAATAAAGCAGAGTGAAGAATTGACCTCAGAAAAACTATTTCCTCATGTGTGCAATGCGGGTGATAAGTATTTTAACCTTGATGTGTATTGAAATCCAAATACATAGAGAAAATACTGATCACCCTATACTTAAGCTATGATTTTTAAAAATAAAACCTTGGCACAACTTTCTATTGAGGTACAGTGCTGGTTCATACTTTAGAAAAGTTGAAATATGGAAATCTGTACTTCCCTACCTGGGAATGAATCATTTTGCACCCTAGCCAAAAGCTGGAGGTCCAGAGCAACACCTCTTAATTAAATCCCTGAACCAGCTGAGGCCACGGCCCATCACTACCGGAAACCAGGACAGCACATCCTGAGATGCTGAGTGGTCCGTTGTTGGTGTAAAAGCAGTGAGACAATGAAGGGACATGGAGGGGCACAATGCTGACCTACTCGTTGTTCTTTTTTCGTTTCAGTTTTGAATTGACTGCTCCATTTATTTTTTAAGTCTTTAAATCTAAAACCATTTTAAAAATACAGAAATATCGAATAGATAGTACTGAGTTCCCATATACCCCACAGGCAGTATTCCCTACTAACATCATTAGTATGATAATGATACTCTTGTAGCAATGGATGGATTGGTAGTGACCTCCATACTTCATTCAGATTCTTTACATTTTATCTCATGTCTTTTCTATGATCCCTTCCAGGGTGTCACATCACAGGTAGCTATCATCTCCTTAGATTTCTCTAGGCTGTGACCGTCCTTTAGACTTTCCTTGTTTAATGACATGGACAGTTTCAAGGAGTATTAGGTACGTCAAAGGATGCCCTTTATTGGGAGGTGTATGATTTTGGGGCACGTGAGTTTCAGGGAAGAAGACTACAGAGGTGAAGGACCAGTTTTGATACTGAGGATCAAGGGTACCATCAACATGGTTACCACGGACGCTTGCCTTGATCTCCTGGATAAGGTAGTGTTGCCCAGGTTCTCCATTCTGAAGTTATCCCCTTACTTATATCTCAGCTCCTTCGATGGAGCTGTTCATACATTTGTAATTATTCTCATTCAGTCGCCAGTGTTCTTGCCTGGAGAATCCCAGGAACGGGGGAGCCTGGTGGGCTGCTGTTTATGGGGTCGCACAGAGTCAGACACGACTGAATGACTTAGCAGCAGTAGCAGCAGCAGTCGCTAAGTAGTGTCTAATTCTTTGTGGCCCCCACGGACTATAGTATGCCAGGCTCCTCTATCTCTGGGACTTTGCTCAAATGCATCCATTGAGTCGCTGATACTACTCAACCATCTCATCCTCTGCCACCCCCTCCTCCTTTTGCCTTCAGTCTTTCCCAGCATCTGGGTCTTTTGCAATGAGTCAGCTCTTTGCATCTCCAAGACTGTTGGATCTTCAGCAGTATGAATTCATATTCAACCCCAATGATATTCAGGGTTGACTTCCTGTAGATTCTCTTGTCAGTCTATATCTCTTCCTGATATCACCCCAGCTCCTCAGTGATTTATTTACAACTTGCCTACAGTAAGATCCACTCCTTGTGCTATAAAGTTCTATGGTTTTAACAAGTGGGTAATATTGAATCTCCATCATTACATTATCAGACAGAATAATTTCCCTCCCCTAAAATTCTCTGATGTTTTAACTATTCACTCTTCATTTTCCTTCCCAAACTCCTGGGAATCACTGATCTTTTTATTGTTTGTTTTGTCTTTTCCAGAATGTAATGTAGCTGGATTCCTATAGTATATAATCTCTTTAAATTGGATCTGTCACTTAAATGTGTGTTTAAGGTTCATGCTTGCCTTTATGGTTTGATAACACATTTATTTTTATTGCTGAATAATACTCCATTGTATGGGTATACCACAGTTTATCCATTCATTTATTTAAGAATATCTTGTTTGCTTCCAACTTTTGGCCTATAGTTTCTTATAGATATAATTTTTTTAAAATGGTTAAATAGCTGGTTTTAGAAAAGGCAGAGGAACCAGAGATCAAATTGCCAACATCCACTGGATCATGGAAAGAGCAAGAGAGCTCCAGAAAAACATCTATTTCTGCTCTATTGACTATGCCAAAACGTTTGACTGTGTGGATCATAATAAACTGTGGAAAATTCTGAAAGAGATGGGAATACCAGACCACCTAACCTGCCTCTTGAGAAATCTGTATGCAGGTCAGGAAGCAACCGTTAGAACTGGACATGGAACAACAGACTGGTTCCAAATAGGAAAAGGAGTATGTCAAGGCTGTATATTGTCACCCTACTTATTTAACTTATATGCAGAGCACATCATGAGAAACACTGGACTGGAAGAAACACAAGCTGGAATCAAGATTGCTGGGAGAAATATCAGTAACCTCAGATGTGCAGATGACACCACCCTTATGGCCAAAAGTGAAGAGGAGCTAAAAAGCCTCTTGATGAAAATGAAAGAGGATTGTGAAAAAATCGACTTAAAGCTCAACATTCAGAAAACGAAGATCATGGCATCTGATCCCATCACTTCATGGGAAATAGATGGGGAAACAGTGGAAACAGTGTCAGACTTTATTTTGGGGGCTCCAAGATCACTGCAGATGGTGACTGCAGCCATGAAATGAGAAGATGCTTACTCCTTGGAAGAAAAGTCATGACCAACCTAGACAGTATATTCAGAAGCAGAGACATTACTTTGCTAGTCCATCTAGTCAAGGCTATGGTTTTTTTGTGGCCATATATGGATGTGAGAGTTGGACTGTGAAGAAGGCTGAGCGCTGAAGAATTGATGCTTTTGAACTGTGGTGTTGGAGAAGACTCTTGAGAGTCCCTTGGGCTGCAAGGAGATCCAACCAGTCCATTCTGAAGGAGATCAGCCCTGGGATTTCTTTGGAAGGAATGATGCTGAAGCTGAAACTCCAGTACTTTGGCCACCTCATGAGAAGACTTGACCCATTGGAAAAGACTCTAATGCTGGGAGGGATTGGGGGCGGGAGGAGAAGGGGACGACTGAGGATGAGATGGCTGGATGGCATCACAGACTTGATGGACGTGAGTCTGAGTGAACTCTGGGAGATGGTGATGGACAGGGAGGCCTGCATGCTGGGATTCATGGGATGGCAAAGAGTCGGACACGACTGAGCGACTGAACTGAAATGAAATACTTGGGCACACAGTTGTTGTATCTTATGGGAAGACTGTCTTTAGTAAGAAACTGTTAGTAGAAAATAAGTATAGAGTCTAATTCAAATTCTACTTTTCCAGTGCTTTAGTTCAATCAGAAAATAACTTATTCTTGGCCTCCACATTTTGCTGGATACACTAGTGAGGACTTCCATTTATTCTTTATCAACACTTTAAAGATATCTTACTTTATATCTTATTTTGGTCTCAGCAGTATACTGTGGGAGGAAACTGTTGCCAGTCTCATTTCTTTGTATGTTATTTTCTCCTTAAATGCTTTAAGGTCTCTATTTTGTGCTCCCAAGTTTCTTGACTACGTGTCTTGGTGTACATTTCTCTTATTTATCCTTCCTTGTTGTATGCTGTGCCTAATATACCTCTGGATTCTGGTCATACCTGTAGTTCTGGAAAATTCCCAAACACTAGTTTTACAATTTCCTTCCTCTGTTCTCTTTTCTTCCCCTGAAGCTCTCATTTGATGTAAGTTAGATTATTTCATTATATTCTCTTTGTTCTTCGGCTACTCTTCCAAATTTATCTCCATCCATTTGTGTTTTAACCCAAGTGATTTTTCTTTCAGAAACATGTATTAATTAATACATTTTAATATCAATTAAATATTAAATTAAAATAAAATTTCAAATTAAATGAATAAATTAAGAGCAAAAAATATTTAATATTAATTAAAATTGATAAAATCAAGCCAGTGGATATATATTCAATATTAATTAAACATATTTAATGTTAAAGTTAATATTAATTATGTTTAATTAATATGTATTAATACTCTCCTTTTTGGTTCAGTCTATCCATTAATCCCTCCTAAGGTTTTTTTAGATATTTTAATTTTTAGTTTTAAAGAAACCTTTTTATATTGGAGTGTAGTTGATTTGGCTCAGACAGTAAAGAATCTGCTTGCAATGCGGGAGACCTGAGTTCAGCCCCTGGGTCAGGAGGATCCCCTGGAAAAGGGCATGGCAACCCACTCCAGTATTCTTGCCTAGAGAATCCCATGGGCAGAGGAGCTTGGCAGGCTGCAGTCCATGGAGTTGCACAAGACTGACTGACTAACATTTTACTTGTAGTTGATTAACAATGTTGTGTTAGTTTCAGGTGTCTGGCAAAGTGAATTCAGTTACACATATACATGTGCCTATTTTTTTTCAAATTTTTTTCCATTTAGGCTGTTTCAGAATATTGAGCGGAGTTCCATGTGTTATATCGTAGGTCCTTGTTGGTTATGCATCGTAAGTACAGCAGTGTGTACATGTTCGTCCCAAACTCCCTAACTATCCCTTTTTGCCCCCTTCCTTACACCACCCCCCATGTCCCTCCTGGTACCCACAGGTTCTTTTGCTAAGCTTAGTCTGTTTCTGTTTTATAAATAGACAACATGGATGAACCTAGAGATTGTCACATTGAGTGAAATAAGTTAGAGAAAGAGAAATATCATATGATACCACTCATATGTGGAATCTAAAACACAGTGATATAAATGAACTTACTTTCAATTTTTTATTTTTTAAGTTCTTTTCAGTTATTTCCCAGTTCTGCCTGGATAATTTTGGGACCTCTTTGTTTCTTGTTTTATTCTGTCCTTTGTTTCCTCATCCAGCTATATGGATGATGTATTTGCTCTTTTTTATTGGCTGCAGTCCTTGGGAATCAATCTGTTTATTGCTTTTTTTTTTTTTTTGGCTTGATCATGTTTGATTTAATTCATTCTTAACTTGTGGAATAAAACTGGGTTGTTTTCCTCCAGAAATAAAGAAAATCTTGTGGGATCCTGTGTCATTCCTGGTTATCTTTTGACCCACACTGTTGTTTTTCTCTTTAATTTTTATTTATTTATTTAGGGCGGTGCTGGGTCTTCACTACTTTGAAGATCTTCTCTAGCTGCAGAAAGTGGGGGGTCCTCTCCAGTTCTCACTGTGGTGGCTTCTCTTGTTTCGGAGGGCAGGCTGAGGTGCGGGGGCTTCTCTAGCTACAGCTCATGGGCTCCAGAGCACAGGCCCAGTCGTGCGGTGCACGGGCTTAGTGGAGGCACGTGGAGCCTTCCTGCACCAGGAATCAGTTCTGCATCTCGTGTGTTGACGGGGCAGACTGTTTACCACTGAGCCACCAGGGAAGCCTGACCCGGCACTGTTTTAACTCATGGTTTGTGAGTGATCTTGAGTGAGTATTGGCATCCTAGAGAAGGCAACCCAAATGTAATGTTTTAACCCAGGTGCAGAAACTTTTGCCACCTGCCCCAAAGACAATTTTCGCTTTAGCATTTACTTAACCACTGTCCATTCTGTTAGTTTGCTTTTGTTTCTTTCCTTTCCTTTACGAGGGGAGTGCATTTACTTTAGAGACAGGCTGTGCTATGAGAGTATATTTTTGTGGCTTATCAGAGATATAATTGTTTTACAGTGTGAGTCTCTTCAGAATATTAAGGCAGTGATGGTGTCAGAAGCAAGGGTTATACCCTTCAAAAGCTTAGAGGAGGTGTGTATTATCTAAGTTGACCTTCTGCTGTCTGATGTGAGGTGCGTTCAAAATTTCTCTCATATTTTCCATAAGCCCTATAGTGATCCTTAATTGTTTATAGTGACTAGTCATTCAGAGAATCTGATAAAAGCAAAAACATCTCTACAAAAATGTGAATATGCATATACAATGTATATTTTGCATATCATTTCAGAGGTTTCAGACACTTGAAACCTATCCATAGGCCTTTTTTTAATGACTGAATGGGGCAGCTAATTTTATAAACTTGACCAGAAGTGATGAATTGATGAGAAGATGTAGGGTCAGTGAGCAGGAAGGCATAATAAGTCTGTTATCCCCAGGTTCCTTCAGTTCCTCTTTACTATACAAGCCAAAACAGAGTTCAACAACAGTTTTGGTTCTGTGCATATTAAGTCATGATGTTAAATTGGTTTTTATATTTATGACAGTAAATTGAAGTAAGCACAATCTTATTTCTCATGTGGCTGGAAATGTAGGTCATTAACAGTGAAGGTCATTTGTATGCTAAGCCCAGTTTTAAAGTTGGAATTCAAAGTTATAATCTGGATACTTAGGGGACAGATGAGGAGTAAATTTGGGAGAAAAAAAAAGCAAATAAGAGAGCTTGCTTGATTTCCCAGTGGAGTAGCATTCCATTTGGCCTAATCCATAACTCTTCCATCATGAGGCTGATGGAAGTCCTTAACATCTCCTCTCTAAGAGCTTTCATAATGGACAGAGCAGGAGGTAGATCAGTGGCAGACAGAGCAGTGGGGAGGGATGAATCAGGAGATTGGGCCTGACACATGCACACCACTGTATATAGAACATATAGCTAATAGGGACCTACTGTGTGTCACAGGGAACTCTATACTCTGCAATGACCTATATGGGAAAAGAATCTTAAAAAAGTGCTATATGTGTATGTGTAACTGATTCACCTTGATTCACCTTTCAGCACTCCTGAAACTAACACAACGTTGTAAATCAAACTGTAGTCCCATTAAAAAAAAAGACACACACATGCACACACATACATATACACATAAGACAGAACACATGAAGAAATTTCTGAGGAACATTCAGTTACATGAGGCCACATACAAGTATCAGAAGTCAATTGAATCACGAGAAGCAGAGTGGATGCCAGAAGAGAGATGAGAACATCCAGAAGGTTCTTCATATGACCAACACCATAATTTCAAGTCCTCCAATTGATGACCATGATTGAGGATCACTTCTCATTTGCGCAAATCAGAACTGTGCTGCAAGGAATACATAATTCCTGATAAACTGCTATAGCTAGGGAGTGACTTACTGTTTGTGTAAACTAGGCTGAGTTCAAGACCATCTCTAAAACACTCTTCCCCCCTAACTCACTTGCATTCCAATGTACCTTTTTAAGTTGGCATGTATTTCAAAACCTAAAGCATGTTTAATGATGCTGGAGGCTTTTTTACCTAAGTAATAGCGTAAGAGCCTGGGTCTCTGGAGTTGGAATGCTAGAGTTCAATTCCTGACTCCTCTTCAATAGCTGCTTGATTCACCAAGATTATTAACATTCCAGGGCTTCACTTTCTTATCAGAATAGTGGCAATTACAGGGCTCATCTAAATGTTTCTACAAGAAACAAGAATGGTAATTATATAAAGCACTTAGTATAGTATCTGGCTTATAAAAGGCATTCAATGGATTTATTACTTATCACTGTCAGTAGTGATCTTACTGAACCAACTCTTAACTCTTAACAAATGTGCTGCAAATGTTGATAAGAGTGATGGATTATTTCAGTGGTTTACCTGGCCTGAGTCCCAAGGATCTTCTTCAGAATCTGGACACCCCTAGGGAGTCTCATAGCCAAGGCCAGCATCCACGTGTGATGTAGCAGCAGAGAAAATAGGTCATCTCCCTCTTAGAGGATCAGGTGGATTGAATCTTAGGTGGTTAAATATGAGACCACTATTGAATCCAGTTCAGGAATGGCCAAAGAGAGAGGCTGAGGTCAGCTTGGGGCCACAAACTGAACAGATGTGCGGAGAGCCTGAGAGGTAGAAAAGTGAAGCGATGGAGCAGATGAATTTGTAGTGTGTGAGACTCTTCTTATTCTAGTAATCAGTGAGCAAATGACTTAGTCAATGATGCTGATCATAGGGAAAGTATGATTATGAATGTAAGTATGAAGAATTCTTAGGGCATTTCATGGGACACTCAGAATTCACTCATCTTAAACTAGACTGTCTCGCAAAGAACAGACGGTTATTTTTATTACTCCTGGTGACCAAAGAATAGGCACAGTCAAGGTTTATATCTCACTCTATCTGCCCATGGTAAAGGGCTAGTTATATGGTTAATAAGTCATTGTATGAAAATACTTTTTTGGTTCTCTTTAGTCAATACCAAATCATCTCATCACAGAACAGTTGTGAAATTTACATGAGTGACACTGTCGAAAACAAGCAAATCCCTTCATACTTCAGAAAAGGGAACGGCCTCTCCATTAAACAGAACTGAAAAACGTTAGTCATAAAAGTGTTTGAGGGAGCAGGAGGTGGAGAGTTGTGGAAAGGGTGTACTGAGACCTGAACTCACTAGTCAGTGATTCAAGTGGTTTTAAAGAAAGTTTGGTGAGTCACTCACCTCTTGGAAACAGGAGAGCAAGAAACATTCTCTGCGCAGTGTGAAGCTCCTCTTGTCTTTCATATTTCTAATTCCAGGCAGCATGCTGTCTGTCCTGAACAGGGAGACACAAAGGCCGGGCTTTAATCAGAGAGGGCGGGCTGTGTGGGCTTTCAGGTCGCCTGCCCACAGCTACAGGGTGCCGGTTCCCATCAGAATTCCTGCGCCTGAACCTCAGTGCATGCTGCAAAGAGAAGGTTGCAAACTACTGAAGATGAGCGTCAGTTCAGGGTTAGGGTAACATTCTTTTTCTGTGTTCAGAAAAGTAACACTGGCAATTGATTTAATTCTATAATGAAACTAGGAATTGAAATCCCTAGGTGTTGAGGTAACCTTTCTCAAGAGGCAGGTTTGTGTGTGGAGGGATGTGTGTTTTAACTGAGTCTTTGTGACACTGGCTCAAGGCCATTTGAGCAACAGCAAAAAAAAAAAAAAAGTTAACAAGAGAAATAACTTAAATTCTCTTGAACCTTATAAAGCTATTTTTTTTTGGAAAGGCTTCTTGTTTTTTAAAATACTCAAGCACTAATTACCTTTAACCATAAAATATTTGATCATTTTACTTTATTCTTTACTTTATTAAGGCTTGAAACTTTTAGTTCTTCGTAGCCCTTAATTCTGAATCCTTACGCCGTGTATTTTTTTTTTCTCTCTCAATGTATTATGTCCCCTAAGACTTTGATTCCCACTGCAATAATTGGAGTTCCAACTGGAGCTGAATTTAAAATCTTATGTCTCAAAGGAATTGTACTGAGTAAATTCAGCAGGCAAAGATGACTTGATCCAGGACTGTGGCAATAAGGGAGAGAGACTGAACTCAGATCTGCTGGAAAAAAGGGGAGGATTTTTAAGTAAAGAGTCAGGGAGGGTGGGAACTGGAGACTGGTTATGGTGGTTAGACCCTCTGTGTTTGCTAATTGGCCCTTTCCAAGATTAGGCTCCTCCCCTTCCACAGAAATATGAGAAGATTCAATTTGAAAGGAGTGGCTTACCAGGTACCTAGAGAGAGATTCCTGGGTGATGAAACCTGAAAAAGGCTCTTGAAAAATTTTCATCTCAAAGGGGCTGCGAAACAATTTACAAATGCAAAATTTCTTAGGTAGATGCACTAAGGAAATAGAGGTCAGGGGCTCACAGTCAGGAGGATCCCTTTTTTAAGTTGAGTCAAGCTAAGAGGACCAGCAGACAGCGCAGTGGTAAGGAACGTGCCTGCCAGGGCAGGAGACGCAAGAGACCCGAGTTCCATTCCTGGGTCAGGAAGATCCCCTGGAGGAGGAAGTGGCAACCCACTCCAGTATTCTTGCCTCAAGAATCCCATGGACAACTGAGCCTGGTGGCCTAGAGTCCCTGGGGTTGCAGAGAGTAGGACATGACTGAGCAGGCACACAAGCTAAGGGGAACTTACATTACCGAATCCAAGCTCGGTCTGCTCATCACACAACAGGCCAATAACTGGGAGATGAGGTGTTGAGGTGAGGAATAGTGACTTCATTTGGGGAGCTGGATGTCTGGGAAAATGATGGACTAGAGCCCTAGAGTACCATCTTATGGTGTCTGGACGCTAGCTTCTTTTACAGAGAGCAGGAGGAGGTGAGGAAGTGAAGTAAAAAGACTATAAGTCTTGCAAAGTATCTCCTGGTTTAGCCCATACTGGGAAGGGGATATGCTAATTTCTTCTTTCTGCAGTCCTTTCTGGGCAGTTTCAGAAGGCTTCCGAGTTGACTCAGTGGTAAACAATCCACGTGAAATGCAGGAGATGCAAGAGATGTGAGCTCTCTCCCTGGATGCAGACCATCCCCTGGAGGAGGGAAAGGCAACCCACTCCAGTTTTCATGCCTAGAAAATTCCATGGGCAGAGGAGCCTGGCTGACTGCAGTCCCTGGGGTGGAAGAGTCAGATTTGACTGAGCACAGGGTCAGAATGTCTTGCTATGAGTGAGCAAAAGCACTTTGATTTAAGGCAGAGGGGCAGGTAGGTTCCCAGAAGCAGGCCATTGTGAATGCTTACAGCTATGGATAGCTCCTTTCAGCGATTACAGTAACAAAAGCGTAGATAAGCAGAGATTAAAATAAAACAGATCCAGGATGGAGTCAGATTTTTCTATTCCCTGTTAAACTAGGAGTGGAAATACTGAGCCCCAAGAATTGATTTGTATGGATAATAGAGGCAAATTCTTCATTTACTTTCTGCCTGCCCCCGCTAGAATTCCATTCCAACAGAGCAGTATTTATAGTTTTTAAATAGTTATAATAGCTCCAGAATCAATAGTGTTTAGCGATGTCTATAGAATCATTTAGCATCACTCTCACGTTGATAGAATAAACTCATCTTGTTGTAATTGAGGTGGAAAGATCACACCCACTGGAATGCATCTGAGTGACAGTCCAGTTCTGCCACTTAGAAACCGTGTGACCTTAGGTAAGGACTCAGCCTCTCGGGGGCCTCAGCTTACTTTCCCATCGAATGCGGATAATAGTGACCTGCCTTGGTTGTGAAGATGAATACAAACAACACTGAGAACAGTGTCTTGGTCAAAATGAGTAATAAGTATTATAACTTAAATGTTGTTAAACATATATGTATATAATAACAAGATACATTGTTCAGTGACAATATTTGCATTCCTATCTCTCCATCTATCTAATATTCTGAGACTATTATTGCTAATATGATCACTGAAAACAGCTACAGTGTACTTTGAAGAGCTTTTCTTCCCATCTTGAGGCTGTCTCTAACTATGGATCATTAGTCCAGTTACTAACTTTAACCATTCTACTCATTTAATGTTAGTCCATCATTTTTTCATTGATGCAGCTTATGGAACGTTTATATAAGTAAATAAACTTAATTATTTTTTAAAGAAACAATGTTTTATCTTCACAATTTCTTCTATTTGTTAAAAATCTGTTACTGGTTTGTACATCTGGCTATACTTAGTCTCTTTGTTGGTTTTTGTTATTTTCTGTTTCTTAGCATGCCAGCAAGTGGCTTTTATTTTCAGCCATTATTTAATTATGGAGATTTTTACAGCTGGACATTTCTAGCACAGCTCTTGCAATATCAGTGTTAGGAACAAGTTTCTAAATATCAAACTGATTCATATATTTGGTCATTTTGTATTATAAATTCATCATTTTTTTTTAAATTCCTCCAGAGAAGGTATACTGGAAGATATGTATCTTGTTAACTTGTTCTTTGTAGCAAAAGACAGGGTTAAATTTTAAACATTCTATAGACTCCCGATGGCTCACTGGGTAAAGAATCTGCCTGCATGCAATGCAGCAGACACAAGAGATGCAGGTTTGATCCCTGGGTTGGGAAGATCCCCTGGAATAGGAAATGGCTAGCCATTCTAGTCTTCTTGCCTGGGCAGTCCCATGGACAGAGGAGCCTGGCAGGGTACAGTCCTTCCCCACCACAGCCTCCTAGAAGTAGGCGCGTTGTTACTCACACTGTTAAAGTCTACCTCCCTGTTCAGGTTTTTTCTTGGTAATATCCACTTTCTTTTCTATCCTCTCATTTATCCCAGATTTCTGAAAACATGTACGGGAATTTCCCTCCGGATTTGGGTCCTTTCTGAGTGCTGCTTGTTGACTGGAGTCCTCCCTCCGTCTGTGTAACTGTGGCTTTGCTTCCTGTCTGTGGCTGCTATATTTCCTTCTCTCCCGGGCCCTGTTCACCCCTCACTACCTGATGGCTCTTAACCAAGTTCAGTGCTTCGGACCTGAAGTCCGCCTCCTCGGCTTGCAACACTGTCACTCCTGCCTCCTTTGATTTTTCCTAATATTTTGCCCACCAACCCTTGTCAGCCTTCTTGTTTGAGACTTTGTTTCAAATAAATTTCTGGTAATGAGCTGCTGTTCAGTTCTTTGTTTTAAAGTGATGATACAGTCTTTGGTTGCTGCTCACATCATGTATAAAACTCAGCATGCTTTATTCTTTGTGTTCACCACTGATGTGTCTTTGGGTGCCCTTGTCCTTTGGTTTTGGTTGATTAAATCACACCGCCTGTTGAGATATTTGGCTGGGCTTGTTGATCAGCCATACTTCCTCAGTAGCCCCCAACAGGCTCTTTGGTGCTCATCATTATCAATAGAGCCCCTTCACTCTCAGAAGTGGTCCTGCTTAGACCATGTATCATATGTGGTCGTCAGGCTCAGTGGTTACGTTCCTGCTCCCTCTATTCCTAATTGTGCATGTATTTCTTTACTATAACGTGGAAAGAAAAATAACTCTCTGCATGGCAACAGTCTTCACACTGTTCCCTCTCAGTCTGGAAAGAAGATATTATATAATTTCCTTGACTTCCTTTCCTACCCTGTGAACAAAACACTTCCCTCCCTCCTTTTTTCCTTGGCCCCAGATCTGAGTTTTGATCTTTTAGTTCATTTAATTTCAAAATATTATGAGAATGTGTATGTCTGGCAGTGCCTGTTTTTCCTTAATGTCAGGAATCCTTATTTAGCATTTATATTAACTCAGAATAGCATCATCCTTGATGCAACTCCGTGCAGTCCATCACGGCTCTATCTCAGTGATTTCAGAGTTTCTGAGGTTGCGGTATTTGGATGGAGTCTTTCTCAGTTATTTTCTCGATTCGGTTTTTGTGGGTGGCAGAGTCACGGAGTCTGTGCTGTCTTTGCCCTGTGATGACGTGTTCCCATCCTGTGCGTGGCTTTGCTGGCGTGGACTGTGTCTGTGTCTTTTTCCAGCAGCTTCTTTCCTGTTAAGAGTCTGTTTTGGGTCTTCTGCTGGTTTGTCCCTCTCCGAGGACCTTGGACAGGTGTTTTCTCTTTCCTGCCTGCTGAGGTCCAGGAGCTGGAAAACAGACGTGGGGTCTCATCAAAATGGACCTGTTGGCAGTGCACCCTTTGGTGGGTTTCCAGTCCCCTGTCTGGGCACTGGGAGGTTGGGGCTCTTCATTCTCACAGTCAGTACCATGCATTGTCCAGTCACCTCTAAACTTGGTGATGACCCAGGGCAAAACACAGACAGGCTTCTCCTCATCTATTTTTAGGTGTGATAGTGCCTGTTGTGAGTTCTACTCAGACAACTGTTACCTTCTTGGAGACAGATTCACGGCCGTTTTCTTCTAGGATATCATTAAGAAGGGAGAAAGGATTTTGTCTGCTTTGTTCACTGCATTATTGCTAATGCTGAGAGGAGTGCCTGGCATGAATTAGTGAGCAAATGGATGCCCTTTAGAGGTCATGTCATGGTCGGCTGGTGAGAGTTTTGGAGAAATGATGTCTTATAGCATCTCTGCAGTATCACATGCTCATTTCTCGCAGTAGGGCCACTTTTTCTTCTTTAGAAATGAGCATAAATCTTATTTGTCTTACTGAGGGCAACCGTTAACAATATTCATTTGCCATTCTTTTTCAATGAAAGAAGAAAGATAAAATATAAAGCATATGGTGAGAGATTTCCCTGGTTGTCTGCTAGCTAAGGCTCTGTTCCCAGTGCCAGGGGTTCTGGGTTTAATCCCTGGGCAAAGAAGTAGGTCCCACATGCCACAATGAAGAGGTCACATGCCACAACAAAAGATCCCGTGTGTCACAAGTAAGAACTGGCACAGCCAAATAAACTTAAAAAAAAAAAAAAAGCATATGGTGACTATTAAGAAGGCTTAAAGCTGGAAAGGGCAGCTGTACTAAGGGCGTCCCAAAAGCTTGATTCTTGCAAGGATACAGAGATGGACCTCTAACGACTATTCCTGGTGGAGGAAAGTGTCTTTGTCAAGGGTGAATTAATGGCTGTGATGTTGGGCTTGTCCCTGTGAGGGCATTTGTGATCGGGCTAACATGAGACCAGTCAGTAGCTGAGGCCTATAAGACTGCAAGGCTGGTGTCCAGTCATCGTCACGTGAGGCTGGAAGGTGGCTTAGATGGAGACGGACAGGCAGCATCCTCGTGTGGTGATGTGGACCCAGTGAGAGGTGGCCTTGGAGCAGCGCCGGTGCTCAGAGCCACTCCCCACCTCTTAGCACCTAATTTCGAAAAAGAAAGGAGGAGAAAACAGCTCTTTTTGTTGTTGTGATAAAAAATCTCCTAGAGACTCTAGAAATGATGAAGTTAGTTCATGCATGCTAACTTCAGTCACTCCGGTGTTGTCTGATTCCAGGCTCATCTATCCATGGGATTCTGCAGACAGTATTGGAGTGGGTTGCCATGCCCTCCTCCAGGGAATCTCCCCAGCCCAGGGACCGAACCTGCGTCTCTGCTGCTGCTGCTAAGTCGCTTCAGTCGTGTCCGACTCTGTGTGACCCCATAGATGGCAGCCCACCAGGCTCCCTCGTCCCTGGGATCCTCCAGGCAAGTGGCCTCCTGAATTTGCAGGTGGGTTCTTTACCACTAGCGCCACCTGGAGGAATCCTCAAAATCAGGCTTAAAGTTTTACATGTGCAGAGGCTGCTAGGAAGGCAGTGATAGGTGGTTACGCTGTAGCAGTGTGATCTTTTGTATACACTGTCCTCTGGTCACGCGGTGTACTTTCATATTTTTCTGTATCTGAGTGTATTTGCACACACCAAAATGTCTGCGTGTGTGTGTGTGCGTCTATGTGTGTGTTGAAGGTCAAAATGTTAATAGTGATTATATACTCTTGGAGAAGGAAATGGTAAACCGCTGCAGTATTCTTGCCTGCAGAATCCCATGGACAGAGGGGCGCGGCGGGCTACAGTCCATGGAGGCACAAGAGTCAGAGACGACTGAGCGACTAAACCACCATATGTTGTACTGGGTGGTAGAATTCTAATTCTGGGTAGATTTAACTTTTAAAAAAATATGTGCTTTGTTATTTTCAAGCTTTTCTGAAACTTGAATAGTGACTTTTGGAACAGGAAAAGATGCTTTGGTGATTGTAGCTTACTTTCAGTGCGTCAGCATATAGCGTGTAAAGTTGTCACCTGGGTTCCCATCAGAGCGTAGGGTGGTTTTAAGCAGGAAGCACATCCTTAAGAAGTGGCCACTCTCAGAAGTGTTATTTCACATATTTCCAGCAACTAGGCCCCTTGGCTAATTTGTTTACTAAATATAAAAAATGAACTTTTGTTGTTGAGAATGATAACCTATTACTTAGCATGATGAACTTCAGAACTGGGCACTTCTTGGGATAGTAATTTTAAATTCATGGTCTGGGTGAAAGTATTTTAGACATCCCCACCTATTGAGGATGGGGCTAAGGCATCTGTCTTCAATGTGTAGGGATGATGTTCTGGGCGCAGTCCCTCAATGGTCTAGTATTCAGCCTGATTGCCTCAACCTAGCCTTAAGTTGAAAGAATCTTGGCTCTGGATATTGGGAATAACCCTAAATGAAAAATTAATAAACTGGTGGCTTAATGAATTGAAAGACTAGAATCCTGAAACTTTATCCAGTTTATAGGTAGGCTGTGAAGACCACCTTTTATGCTCTATTGCTGATAAGCACTTTGTTGTAAGACTCTGTTGCAGAATTCTGTCTCTAGGTAGTAGACCTCATAACTTGGCAGGTTGTGGAGAAGAGGGGAAGCTATTAATAGCATTCATCTGAGACTTCTTCAGTGGGTACCACCACCGACCCAAAGGAACCTGAGTCCAGGTATGGCTTAAATCAGATAGTAACAAACGGTGTGTAGAAGGGGAGAGATCTAAAGTTGTTATGTCAGTCATCCCTTCACCATAGGTTTTTTAAAAATTAACTTTCTGCAGACAGTCCTTCAGATGACTTTATTTAAATACCTGTCATGCAGGTGAAGGAGAAGGCCTTTGAGTTGACTGTCTTTGCCTCTTTGGATCGTTTCAGCACATTGATTCTCTTGCATGCTTTGGAGATCAAAGCAAGCAAAGATGTAGAAAGAATGCTTTTGGTTAAAGATATTAAAAACCGTGTTATGTCTCAGATTCAATTTCGCATTTGCTGTTTCGCATGGAGCATTGCATTATTTGCCCTTAATCTCAGTGAAAACGTGATGCAAAATATAATCGGCAATTATCATTCATCTATTTTTCCAAAGGCAGATGTGTGGATGTTTCCATTTGAGGTTTCTTGTTTCCCTTTGATTGGTTCTCTCTTTAACGCATCCTGAAACTGTAGACACGGGCTCTGCAAGCAGCATCTTTTATAAGTCAGGCACTAGGTCAGTCCTTTAATAGAAATAAAATGGAAATCTTTATCTGTTCCAACATCAGAAGAATTAAATATGAGCTCCGTGATTCCTTTTGCATTCAGCAGACAGTTCACTTATTCCTGTGTCTACTTAACATATGGATCATCACTTTTGCATGTAAATGAATGCTTCTACGACCTCATCCTTCTTTCCATTGCTTCTTTCTTGAGTGATTTGCTATGATTAGTACTTGATTAAAATCATGTTTTCACCCATATGTGCATCACACATTCATAAATACAGTTGATGTGATGGAGGGGTATCTTTTTCCTTTGATAATAATTTATAAAATTAATACATTTGGAAGGATAATGTACTGTATAATCTAGTAATTAGAATTAGATGAATACAACTGTTCTAATTCTATAAATAAGTTGGGGAATTTGTCACTACACTTTTCAAATGTAAGCAGTGATCTGATCTTCACAGTATCTTTTAGATAGGATTTCACATGTAATGAACTTTGTTCTAATCTGTTGCAGGAAATGATCACTTTTTAATTTGTAATTGTCCCTTTTCATTTTATCATGTCATGTTTGTCTGATTTAATTTTCTGTCTATCTTAAGCCTTGGATGGCATAACATACACAAAGTCCACATCTTATATTCAGCTTTTGCTGGGTCTGCCATTGCCCCCGTTAAGGATAATTGGACTGTCATTCTCTACCCTGCTAAAATCCTGTTTTACCATTTAAGCTCTTCACACATTTTGCATGACTTTATACTCTGTGATCTTATAAATAATTCATTGGCCTCAGTTTTCTCATCTCTGAAATGGGAGGTGTTTTAATTAGGAAATCTTTAGTTTTCATTCAGGAACTGGCATCCATTTTTTCAATGGTTATCAAACATTTATTGAACAGAGATTATGGATTCACAAAGATGACCAAAAATGTTACAACGATCATAGGTTTCCAAAGCTATGAGCAGTGTGACTGGGGCCATTTCCTCCAAGGCCATGAGAATTCAAAGAATGGAAATGTGGATTAGAAATTACGTATGTGTTGCCTATTTCTTTTGAATAATATGGATCAGTGTTTTTTTTTTCCCTGATTCTCTTCCATGCTCTATATAGAGCATCACAGTAAGGGCTGCATATTAAGTGGGTGTACACACCACTGCTCACGGTTAAAGTGGACTTTGGCTTCTATTAGAAGGACTCTCCCATTTTATCTTGTCCAAAATATGAGGTATTTTTAGTTTTTATAGTTTCATGAAAAATCATCTCATAGTATTCTCTTTTCTTATTTGAGCATTAAATATGTTAAATTCAATTTTAAGGACAGACTGATACAGAAGGTCTGTCAAGTGTCATATGCTGTTGCAGACATGGAGACTCTACAGCTTTTAGATATGTGAATATCTTTCAGGATCTCACTCAGTTTTAGGACCATCCCTAGTAATACATTAGTAGTTAGTATTTTATGAAATTTACAATGGTCTTTTGATGAACATTGGGTAGGTATTTCAGTTTATTATCACAACAGCCTTAAGAGGCTGGTACAATTATTTATTTAGCCTTTTTTTTTTTTTCCTGAGAGGTGAGACAATTGAAATTTGGAAAGTTTAAGTAACTTATCCCAAGGTCAAAGAGTTAGTAAGATGTGAAGCTGGGATTTCAAGCTAAGAACTCTGATTCTAGAGTCAGAGCCCTTGAGATTCACTGAGCCAGTGCCAACTGCCTTGGATATGTAGAAACACTGCTACAGTATGGGCCTACAGATGGCTGATTACCAAGAAGTGTGGCTTGATGAAATAAAAATTGAATCAACACGATTGTATTTGCCCCATCTGACTAGTGAACACGTAACTGCATATGTATAATCTCATACCTGCAGTTTGATAAGCTGCAGCTCTGAAAAAGATCACGTATAAATAAATCTACTTATGTATATCTGTAAAAAAAAAAGAAAAAGGACTGACTTGAAGGAGGATAAATGGATTCTTCAGACCACACACCACAGAACCCATAGCACTGCTGTAATAAATGCTATTTAAATTTTTACATCTTCACAGTTAAGATTAGTATTATATTCAGTTCTTTGGATCATGAGTTCTTTTGGATTAATGCAAATGCCCTGCTATCTCCTTAGCTGTTGTAAGGTGGTGGTGGTGTTCAGTTGTCAGTCATGCCCAACTCTTTGTGACCACATGGACTGCAGCATGCCATGCTTCCCTATACTTCATTATTTCCTGAAGTTTGGTCAAACATGTGTCCACTGAGTCGGTGATGATATCCAGTCGTCTCATCCTCTGTCACCCCCTTCTCCTCTTGCTCTCAATCTTTTCCACCATCAGGGTCTTTTCCAATGAGTTGGCTCTTTGCATCAGGTGGCCAAAGTATTGGAGCTTCAGTATCAGTCCTTCCCATGAATATTCAAGGCTGATGTCCTTCAGGATTGACTAGTTTGATCTCCTTGCAGTCCATGGGACTTTCAAGAATCTTCTCCAACACCACAGTTCAAAAGCATAAATTCGTCAGTGCTCAGCCTTCTTTACGGTCCAACTCTCACATAGGTGAGGTGGTAAAATAATGGAATTCTGCACTGTTGGTGGACATCCTAATTCTTGACCAAGCATCCAAATACACATATATTTTTTCCTGAAGAACTACAATTTCTTTAATGTTCATGCAATATTTATGTGAGACTTCCTAACTACATACTGCTTCTTCTGGAGAAAAAGCTTCCTAGTGAATGCTCCCCACAGGAAATCAAATATTTCAGACTAGAGAGAGGATTGAAAGGACACTGAACACTAGGGAGAATTATATTAAAGCCTCAATTAATAAGTAAGAATCTCATGTTTACAAAGCAACAGACAAAGAATTAATCTCAAAAATATGCAAGCAACTCCTGCAGCTCCATTCCAGAAAAATAAAAGACCCAATCAAAAAGTGGGCCAAAGAACTAAACAGACATTTCTCCAAAGAAGACATACAGATGGCTAACAAACACATGTGAAAAGATGCTCAACATCACTCATTATCAGAGAAATGCAAATCAAAACCACAATGAGGTACAATTTCACGCCAGTCAGAATGGCTGCTATCCAAAAGTCTACAAGCAATAAATCCTGCAGAGGGTGTGGAGAAAAGGGAACCCTCTCACACTGTTGGTAGGAATACAAACTAGTACAGCTATTATGGAGAACAGTGTGGAGATTTCTTAAAAGCTGGAAATAGAACTGCCATATGACCCAGCAATCCCACTGCTGGGCATACACACCAAGGAAACCAGAATTGAAAGAGACACCTGTATCCCAATGTTCATTGCAGCACTGTTTATAATAGCTAGGACGTGGAAGCAACCTAGATGTCCATTGGAAGATGAATGGATAAAAAGGCTGTGGTACATATACAGAATGGAATATTACTCAGCCATTAAAAAGGATACATTTGAGTCAGTTCTAATGAGGTGGATGAAACTGGAGCTGATTATACAGAGTGAAGTAAGCCAGAAAGAAAAACACCAGTACAGTATACTAATGCATATAGATGGAATTTAGAAAGATGGTAATGATAACCCTGTATGCAAGACAGCAAAAGAGACACAGATGTATAGAACAGTCTTTTGAACTCTGTGGGAGGAGGGGGGGATGATATGGGAGAAGGGCATTGAAACATGTAAATTATCATACGTGAAACAAATCGCCAGTCCAGGTTCGATGCATTATACGGGGTGCTCGGGGCTGGTGCACTGGGATGACCCAGAGGGATGGGATGGGAGGGATGTGGGAGGGGGGGTTCAGGACGTGGGACACATGTACACCCATGATGGATTCATGTCAATGTATGGCAAAACCCATACAATATTGTAAAGTAAAATAGAAAAAAAAAAAGAAGCTCAAGTTTTAAAAGACATTCTGAAGAAAATATTTACCTTAATGTATCTCCTAAAATCAAATTTCTTCACCCTTTTGTTCTGAATTGTCAAACTATAGTGTCACTCACATTTCTTTAGTGGCTTGTCAGACTAGAATGTGTGTGCATGCTCAGTTGTGTCCAACTCTTTGCAAACCTATGGACTGTAGCCCACCAGGCTCCTCTGTCCGTGGGATTCTCCAGGCAAGAAGATTGGAGTGGGTTGCCATTTCCTCCTTCAGGAAACAGACCCAGGGATCAAATCCATATCTTTTGTGTCTTCTGCATTGGCAGGTGGATTTTTTACCACTGTGCCACCTGGGAAACTCAGATAATCAATATGTAAATTTCATTAGATGTATAAAATGCTAATTAAAAAAAACAACCATAACTTGATAAAGTATATTTAAGTTGTAGGACTTGTTCAGATTTTGCCAATTAGCAATATTCTCTTTCTGGTCCAGAGTCAAAACTAATATCATGGATTATGTTTTGTTTTCATGTCTCCTTGATATATTTTATTCTTTAGTAATTCCTCAGTCTTCATGCTTTAGGTCCTTCAGAGTTTTGAAAAGTATTGGTCTGGTTATTTGTTAGACTGGTTCTGCATTTGGTTATGATGTTGCCTTATGGTTAAATTCATGTTGCACATTCTTGGCAAGAATACAACAAAGTGAGCCTGTGTCCCTTCAATGCCTTATATCAGGAGACCCATGTGGTCTATTAACCCACAGTTAATAGTGACGTTAACTTGAATCTCTTGGTTAAGGGATTGTCTGCTGCAAGTTTATCATTTCTCTTTTTAAAGATCAGTATTTGGCAACAGCCAAGTGCAGCCATGAAATCAAAAGACACTTCCTCCTTGGAAGAAAAGTTATGACCAACCTAGATAGCATATTCAAAAGCAGAGACATTACTTTGCCAACAAAGGTCCGTCTAGTCAAGGCTATGGTTTTTCCAGTAGTCATGTATGGATGTGAGAGTTGGACTGTGAAGAAAGCTGAGCACTAAAGAATTGATGCTTTTGAACTGTGGTGTTGGAGAAAACTCTTGAGAGTCCCTTGGACTGCAAGGAGATCCAACCAGTCCATTGTGAAGGAGATCAGTCCTGGGTGTTCATTGGAAGGACTGATGCTAAAGCTGAAACTCCAGTCCTTTAGCCACCTCATGCGAAGAGTTGACTCACTGGAAAAGATTCTGATGCTGGGAGGGATTGGGGGCAGGAGGAGAAGGGGACAACAGAGGATAAGATGGCTGGATGGCATCACTGACTCGATAGACGTGAGCTTGAGTGAACTCCCTGAGTTGGTGATGGACAGGGAGGCCTGGCGTGTTGCAATTCATGGGGTCGCAAAGAGTCAGACACAACTGGGTGACTGAACTGAACTGAAGTGATACTTACGGTATGCTGGTAGCTAAATTATACTGAAAATCGGGGCATTTACTTGGTCTCAAGGAACATCTCATAACCTGTTTATGGATTACAAAGAGAAATGATAAACTTCTTCTTTATGGGCTTCCCTGATAGCTCAGTTGGTAAAGAATTCACTTGCAATGCAGGAGACCCCAGTTCAGCTCCTGGGTTGGAAAGATCCACTGGACAAGGCATAGGCTATCCACTCCAGTATTCTTGGGCTTCCCTTGTGGCTCAGCTTGAAAGACCCCAGCTTAGCAGAACTAACGCCATTTTGTGATCAGCCATGTTGCAAAAAGTCCTTGCATAAGCCGGTGTAACGGGTGTACTGTGATAAACAGGATACTTGTGGTTAGATAAAATGTCAAGCAGGACGTTTGTGGTCGGGCACACAGCCTAGAATAGGGACTGGAGAGTTCTGAGAAAATACTGGAGAGTTCTGAGAAATCCACCTCCGCCCTAAGCGGGACCAGAGGTACTTTCTATGCTTCCAACCTTCAAGTAACCATCGCGTGATGCAAACCAACCAATGAAAACCCTGTAACTATGCCTCTCGCTTCTGTACGCGCGCTTCTGCTGACTTAAGCCTATATAAACCCTTTACCCCCCAAAGGCGGCGCGCAAGCAAGCCTTTCGGGACTTGTTCGCCCCAGGCGCCTGTGACCTCCAATAAACCTCTTGCTGATTGCATCCGTTTCGTGGTCTCGGCTCGGTCTTTGGGTGAGCGGGTCTCCGCCTGGCGGAAGGTCCTCTCCGGAGGCCTTTCAAGCTGGTAAAGAATCTGTGTGCAGTGTAGGAGACCTGGGTTCAGTCCCTGGGTTGGGAAGATCTCCTGGCAAAGGGAAAAGCTACCCAGTCCAGTATTCTGGCCTGGAGAATTCCATGGGGTCACAAAGAGTCTGACACGACTGAGCGACTTTCCCTTTTCTTTGATTGTTCTTTATACATTCGTTAGTTGGAATTATAGGAAAGAGCTCTTCTCTCCCTGTTGGTTTATTGAACTGTTACGTCAGTTTACTCTCCTGGTGCCTTGTTCTCTTCTGTGGGGTATAATCTGTTACTACCATTTTTGCTCTAATTGGTTCAAATCTGGTCATTAGCAGCCTTTCAAGTTGGCTCCTGTGCTCTTTGACATGCCCTAAATTTGCCATGCTTTGAAATATAGCAATAGATGATACGTTCCCATAAAGGGGGAAATATAAACAATTAACCTCTTATACAATTTTCACTTTATGATTCATGTGATTATGTATGTATATATACAGCTATTGTTAAAAAAACTTTGACATTGACTAATGTATTTTAAAAGTCACTGACTTTTAAAAATCAATAGATTTTTAAATAGTTTTTTTTTTCTTTTTAATCACACAGCTTCTGCAATGTAGCATTTTCCTCCAGAAACAAAAGCACTATTCACCAGGAAGTTTCGCCTAAACAAAGTTTCTGTTCTAGTTGCTTGGTCAACAGATTCATTTACTCAACGAATACAACTGAGAACATAAGTCTGGGTCAACCAGGAAGGTGATTAGATAAAATAGCTCACTTTTTCCTCATACATCCTTTCTCCAGTCGGTGCCTAGTCATTGATGGAAAAGGTTACCCCTCTGAAAGGAAGCATCTGAGCTACTCACAGCATTCAGCCAGCACCTTTACTTATGAGAGGGAAATAAAAACAAGTGGGACCTTCTTGTTTGTCCATGCTATCCATAGTCTAGGATTGCATCTGCTAATGCCAACTCCCACTCTCTCCCCCGACCCTGCGGCAACCACAGGTTCACTCTGCCTGTGAGTCTGTTGCTGTCTCTAGGCAGGTTTATCTGAATGTGGACGCACCGCCGGCAGCACCTTGTGCTACACAGTGGGAGTGGACATCCCCTTGTGTACAAAATATATCTGGACTCCATTTCTCCTTCAGAATTTTCTGCTCATATAATGCATTCTTCTCATCTTTAACCAGATCCTTCAGAGGTTCATAGACACTGTGACCAGAGATGAGTTCTCTCTTCTCTTGTTAACGATCAAGCACAGAACCTGAGAGCCCCACCCTACAAACGTAAATCTCATAAGAGCATTTTATTTTAGGCGCTGTTCTGATTTTGCATAGAAAAACCTTGCACTACCTGGAAATATGTCTATAACAATGAGATCTACAGTAAAAGCCTTTGAGGAAGTAGAAACTTTATTTTTTTTAAGGATTTAAAAAATATTATTGAAGTATGCTTGATTTACAATGTTGTGTTAATTTCTACTCTGTAGCAAAGTGATTCATTTATACATAGCGACATTATTTTTCCTTATGGTTTAATCACGAGATACTGAATATAGTTCCCTGTTCTGTATAGTAGGACCTGGTTGCTTATTCATCCTGTATACAGTTGTTTGCATCTGCTAATACCAAATGCCCAAACCATCCCTACCCTACCTGTGATTTTGTATTTGTCCCCAAAAGATTTTCCAACAATCACCAATACTATTCCAAATAAAAATTTATAATATCTTTGATATTTACTTTGGTTCATAGCCCAAGATATGAATATTTATTAAGTGGGATACAGGTCAAATCTGTATATTTCACATTTTTAAAACCTTTTATTTCGTATTGGCATATAGCTGATTAACAATGTTGTGATAGTTTCAGGTAAACAGCAAAGGGACTCAGCCATCCTGATACATGTATCCATTCCCCCCCAAACTCCCCTCCCATCCAGACACTACCTAGCTTTGAGCAGAGTTCCCTGTTCTATACAATGTGCCTTGTTGGTTTCTATCTTAAATATAGCAATTTAAAAATAGATCTTCACATCCCATAAGTAGAACATACTATCTTGTTCTTAAATTATGGTAGATGAAATTCTTGAGTTTCTACAGGGGCTGGACGGTTTCTGTATATTGTCATGTGTAATACAAAAAATATTCATCTAACACATCTACTGGGGGCACAGTCTTGTGTGCTGAATGTTGAGGGGGAGCCAGATCAGAAGGAACATTCCTGCTCCTCTCATGAGACTTGAGACGTGGCAGGAGAAATGCATGCTTGCATCATTCTAAGAAATAGGTATTTGTGAGCTTACAGATGAGAAGTTACCATTTTTGAAGGCCCTGGGATGGGAGGTGCGGCGGGTGGATTTGAGGAATGGAGAGAAAGTTCATGGGGCTGGAGGGAAGGAGAAGGTGGACTGGGAGCCCGAGCTCCATCCAGAAAAGTGCTATGTTAGGTTAAAACTCCTGGTGTTTGGAGACCATAAGGACCTAGCAGAATTTGAAGTGAGAGGGATGTGAGTTGTGGTTTATTTATTTTTTTAATTTAAATTTATTTATTTTAATTGGAGGCTAATTACTTTCAGTTCAGTTCAGTCACTCAGTCGTGTCCGACTCTTTGCGACCCCATGAATCGCAGCACGCCAGGCCTCCCTGTTCATTACCATCTCTCGGAGTTCACTCAGACTCACGTCCATCGAGTCTGTGATGCCATCCAGCCATCTCACCCTTGGTTGTCCCCTTCTCCTCCTGCCCCCAATCCCTCCCAGCATCGAAGTCTTTTCTAATGAGTCAACTCTTCGCATGAGGTGGCCAAAGTACTGGAGTTTATATTGTATTGGTTTTGCCATACATCAACATGAATCCACCACGGGTGTACACGTGTTCCCCATCCTGAACCCCCTTTCCACCTCCCTCTCCATACCATCCCTCTGGGTCATCCCAGTGCACCAGCCCCAAGGATCCTGTATCATGCAGGATAGAACCTGGACTGGTGATTCATTTCTTATATGGTATTATACATGTTTCAGTGTTATTCTCCCAAATCATCCCACCTTCTCCCTCTCCCACAGAGTCCAAAAGACTGTTCTGTACATCTGTGTCTCTTTTGCTGTCTCACATACAGGGTTATCATTTCCATCTTTCTAAATTTCATATATATGCTTTAGTATATGGTATTGGTGTTTTTCTTTCAGGCTTACGTCATTCTGTATAATAGGTTCCAGTTTCATCCACCTCATTAGAACTGATTCAAGTGTATTCTTTTTAATGGTTGGGTAATACTCCATTGCGTATATGTACCACAAAGCTGAGTTGTGATTTATATTCATGTCTTAAAAAGAGCCGTGCAGTCACCGAGAAGGAAATTGAAGGGAATGGGAGAGTTCAGACCTGAGAAGCTGCAGCGGTGACCACACAGGAAAGGGGACCTGAGTGTTCTGGAGGCCAAGCTCATAAACAACACACCCCTGGGACCCCAACTTCTCCAAACACTGCCTGCTCTGAGTGCTTAACCGACAAACAGTCGCAATTTTTGTTTCTCCCTGTGAAAAGCAACAGCTTTCGAGCAAAATAGAGCCTCCCGTATTTTTTTCAGGCCGTTGTCTGAATTCTTCTGCCTGCCTGATATTTCTCCACCCTGACTGTCCCTTGAAATCAGCTGGTGAGCTTTTCAATTTCCCTACGCCTGGGCTCTAGGCTTCCCAGATGGCTCAGTGGTAGAGAATCTTCCTGACAATGCAAGAAATGTGGGTTCCATCCCTCGTAGGGGATATCCCCTAGAGAAGGAAATGGCAACCCACTTCAGCATTCTTGCCTGGGAAATCCCATGGACAGAGGAACCCGGCAGGCTACTGTTCATGGGTTGCAAAGCTCAGCGGCTAAACACCACCACCCCTGGGCCCCACTGCTTGGATCTGTGGGTTTGCAATCCAGCACAGATGTTCTTGTTCTACAAAGCACCCTGGCAAAGTCTGTCCTTCATTTGGTTGAGAATCCCTGTTCTGGTTCCTCAGATTCCTTTTAGGGAGCTTAACTCACAGGTCAGCACTTACATTGTGTCTCAGGGTGAATGTGGGATGTTCCCAGAGGTCAACCTTTTACATTAAAATGGTCTTGTCTTTCAATCTACATAGATTTTTAAATATTAAAATATAGAGGTTACCATAGACTTAGACGTAGTAAGATGATTGAAGCCTCAGTATACCCTATTGATATCTCCTTTTGGTGGTCATACAAATATTCTCTAAGAGAGCTATGACACAGAATAAAGAGATGAGGTGTCTGTGTTCCACAACACACTTGTTTGGTTAGCTTCTCTCTTATTAAATCAGATTTCTCAGGAGAACGGATCTTGAAGCAGAATCAACAGATATATTCACAGCCCATCTCTTTCCCTGGAATAATTATACATCACTGTGAATTTCGTAGTCATCTCCCCTTCATTCTGACACTCTAAATTGCTGGTTCAAAATGCCTTTTCCTCAGTGAGGTGGAAAAGGACATGATATCTGGCTTCTTTTCTGCTGAAGAGCTAATAATGAGAAAATATTATGCTGTCTTTGGCAAGCAAAGACCCCAGGAGAAATCTAAAGAGTTGTTTCGACTAGCATCTCATTACAATTGGAAACCTTTATCATTTTAACTCAACTAAAAAAAATTATTTTGTGAGGTTTTTTTTTTGGCCTTTAAAAGTTCAAAAATATTTTTGATTATTGAGTCCAAAAATAATCCCTCAGATTTAACAGCTACCAGGTTCATCTTTGAATAAATCATACTTTATATTACATTAAGATCCAGTGGGGAGAGCTCATTGATATCATTCATTATTATGTAAAACTTATTCTTTTGTAGACCAGAGAGATTTTGTGGGCTGGATTTCCTAAATTTTTTTTTTAACCACCAACTTCTTAAGATGGTTTTACTGAGGTTTATTGGAGTTTATAGAATATTATATCACAAATCATTTTTGTGGTATCAGAATTGCCTTTATTACTTGAAACCCATAGGGTCATGTCTACCCTTCTGTTGTATTAGGAATGGGAGATACTGAACTAGGTAATTCATGTTGCATTTGTTTTCTGGTGTCTCATGTCCAGCACCTTGCTTTCACTCAGCTATTAATATTTCTGCTCTGCGTGATGCCCGCTTTGTGCGTCTGTTTGGCAGAGTGATAGCCACCAGTTATTCAGACAGTGATCTAGGTTTTGCTGTGAAGGTTTATTGTGTTTCAAATAAGATTAAAGTCTGTGATCAGTCGATTTAAATAAAGGAGAATATTCTAGATAATCAGAGGGAGTTCAATTAGTAGGAAGGGATTAGGAGTAGAATTCAGGGTCTCCTGAGGAAGAGCAAATTCTGCCCTTGGATAGGAACTTCAGTTCTGTGCCCAAGTGTCCCTTCCTTCTTTTCCCGAGGGTTTACCCTGCAGCTTTGAACTGACCCTGCCCGTCCTCTACAGTCTTGTTAGCCATTCCTCACGGCATCTGCCTTAAAGTAAAGCCCGTTCTGTCTCTGTTTGTCCAGTGGAAGCCCGTCTTGGCACACATACCTTCTGATCTGCAGGTCCTCCTGTGCCCCTGCCATCTAGGCATGGGGACCAAGGTTTTTCATCCTTGAATTTCCATGAGAACTGTCTGAGCACCTGGTAAACTGGAGATCCTGTTAGACAGTCTGGGGTGGGGCCTGCGTGTCTGCATTTCCAACAACCTCCTAGTTGGGAGACGGATTCTTGATGGAATGCCAAAAGGTAACTAGTTTAGGCTTTGTGGACCATAACATTTTTGCTTATCTCTGCTGTTGCAATACAAAAAGTGTTATAGACCATATTCAAACAGACAGACATGGTTTATTCTAATAAAGCTTCATTTACAAAAGTAAGGCACCAGGAACACTGAAGATCCCCAACACTTGTCTGAGATTCTGCCAGTGCTGCTCATTCAGGGGCGATACTCTCTGTAGCAACATTTTAGAGCAGAGGTTCAGGTCAGTAATGGATACATTTTTTGAGTGTTCCAATGGTATACTGGAGTCTTCTACTACCAGGTAAGGAAAGCCAGTTCTTAAATATTTGGGAATTTTATGAGCCAGTTGTTAAATTATTATTATTGAAATTGACCAGTGTGGAAGTATTTGTACAGTGAAAATCAGCACATGCTAAAGCCAGGACTTTTTTAAAATTTATTTTTATTCCAGGGGCTGGGGGCCATTTAGCAGAAAACCACGGGCGTTGACTCCTTCAGGGTTATTTACAATTTGAAATTCATCGTGTTAAAAGAATTATAGAAATAAGTTTATATAAAATGGCAAATGAAATATTTCAGCTGACATTCATTAAATATTAAAATCTGACTTCTGGGTCGAGTCTTCTGCAGAACACAAATGATGAGGTTCATCTGGTTGTTTTGCCTGGGCACTTGAAAATAAAGGCTGATTAAAAGATATCCATGGATTTCAGCTCTTGGTTTTCCCTTTAGAATGTGAAAAAGGAGCAGGAGAGGACCACAAAGAGTTGGCTGACCGAGGAGTTACAGGCAGCCTAATCTGTTTCCCTCGCATGTCCTCTCTGGTCAAGGAGAGGCAACACAATCCTGAAAATCACATAATGTTTAGGATAAAAGGATTTATTTTCAACTTAGTTGACACTCTCTATTTTCTTACTGGAATTTGAAGAGTATTTTCTTTTCGTAGATATAAGTGTCAGCCCTGGTAGAAGTTTGAGCTAAATTTGTAAGCATTTAGTATTAAAAGTGTCTTGGAAAAGTGCCCACTCATCTTTGTCTTTTACAACTAGCTCGCTGGAGCCCGAGAGGTGAAATGTTTCGGGAAATGTCGCGGACGGTCAAGAGCAGAGTTGGGCGTGGCCCTCGGCCTGCCTGTATTCCTGCACCATGGATGTCCTTCTGTCCTCTAGACTCTTTCTGTGTTTCTTGGCTCCTACCACGAGCCAGGCTGGGTGCTGGGCTCTGGGTAAAGAACACTGAGGAAAAGACATTCTTGTTCTTGGGAAGTGCCCAGTCTTCTGTAAGTAAAGCAGTAATTCCAATGTGCTCGGAGCCTTAAGGCAGGTGGGGGAAGTGTTCTACAGGGCCACAGAAACTGGAACATAGATCTCTGCAATGATGAGAAGCTTCCAACAGTAGGGACACTGATTCTGTTTCTTAAAATGAATGTTTGTTGAAGAATACATGGACGCAGTAAGTGATTAGTTAGATATCTCACAGTTAGGGTGTTCATGCAGATCAGGTCTTTGTCTTACCCTCACTGTCCTCTCCAGTAAAGGAAGATCCTGCCGAGATGCTCCTCAAAGAATGAGAAAATGTCTCGTCAAGGTCTGTGCACCCTGTCAGTAAAAACCATCCCCTTCCAGGGACAGCTAGGGCGGCATCTGAGGAGGTGTATTTATCTCGTATTGAGAAGTCCAAGTCCAGCACCTCAGGGCAGGAAGAAGACAGAGGCTGGGAGGCAGTTTCTCTGGCTTTCTAGGACTCAACTCTTGGCTGCTGATTAGCAAAGCTCCTCTCACGGGGCCCCTCCACTTAGCTTCAAAGATGTGCAGCAGCGGGTGGTTCTGGCTCCTGGAAGGCAGCCGTGTTCATCTCCTCCAGCTTTCTGTGCCTGTGGTTGGGTCAGCCGCCTGAGTGCTGTCTGCCCTGATTGGCAGTACTTGACTGTGGACACCAGCAGACCTCATAGATGAGGGACTAGGGTCTGCTTGGGTGACAGTGTGTTTACCAGCATCCTGTTGTCCCTTTGTCAGTCTCTACAAATTTCTGACAACAGGAAGGAAGAAGTGACTGAACTGAAGGTGATGTCAGGACCGAGCGGCACAGAGACAGGGCCAAGGGTCACGATGGCAGGGGTGTTGGAGGGGCTGACGTAGAGCAGACGCTCTGAGTGTGGAAGCATGGATCCAGAAGAGGAGAAGAGTGAGTGAGTGTGCCCTGGTTGGGCGGACAAGGCTCACCTGTGTCTCACTACCACCCTCTTTGGAAACTGGTGCTGGTGTGTGTGTGTACATACCTGTGTATGGAGACAAACCCACTCAACATGCATTGTCCCTGAAGGCATCGCTGTTGCCTGGATGTCTTGACAGGTTTGGATGCGTCCTCTGGCCTTCTCCTTGCTCAGACTGAAGGCAAGCTTTAGGATTCAGAGAAACCCTAGAACTTGTCCTAGAGTCACCTCAGTGTTGGACCCAGCTTCTCCTAAATTATGTGGTGACATATAATTTAAACTTATTTTATTAATGTATATTTTTTCATGGGAGAGGAAGCTATGACAAACATAGCAGAGATAATCACTTTGCCAACAAAGTTCATATGGTCAAAACTATGGTTTTTCCAGTAGTCATGTATGACATGAGGGTTGGACCATAAAGAGGGCTGAGTGCTGAAGAACTGATGCTTTCAAATTGTGGTGTTTGGAGAAGACTCTTGGACTACAAGGAGATCAAACTAGTCAATCCTAAAGGAGATCAACCTTGAATATTCACCAGAAGGACTGATGCTAAAGCTGAAGCACCAATACTTTGGCCACCTGATGGAAAGAGCCGACTCATTGGGAAAAGACCCTGATGCTGGGAAAGACTGAAGGTTAAAGGAGAAGGGGGACGCAGAGGATGAGGTGGTTGGATGGCATCACCAACTCAACAGGCATGAATCTGAGCAAACTCCGGGAGATAGTGAAGGACAGGGGAGCCTGGCCTGCTGCAGTCCATGGGACTGCAGAGTCAGACACAACTCAGAAACTGAATGACAACACATCTTAAAAAGAGATTGAGTTGAGCTTTACATCTTGGCACTCCCTGTTCATCGGTGGGTCTTTCCAGTATTCCTTCCTTGTTTACATGATTCCTTTCCCACATTTTACATGGTTCCCCTCCTCTCTGTCTGTCTGTTTGGAAATGATTCTTTTGGTTCATTTGTTCCAAAAAGGAACGTTTTGCCTGCAGGTGAAATCAATAATGTTGACCACAGTGGTCTTTGGTTGGCTGGAGAGATTTTGTGCTTTCATATTTCAGCATGTCTCTCTTCCTAACTTAATTCTTGTGTTTTTCTTTTGCTTGAGGGACACACAACAGTGTCATCTAGGAGATATTAGGGTCTAAATGGACAAGCTTCTGTTCTCTTTGCTTTCATGGCATTAGGCGCTGCAGGCAGCGGATGGTGAACATTAATGGGAGTGCCGAGTTCTGACAGTTCTTCCATCTTTGAGGCTCTCCTTAGGCAGCAAGGCTCCAGAGAGAAGCTCAGGGGCCCCCAGGCTGAACTCTGTATTTACTGTAATGTACTTCAGAAACGTTATTAAAATTGATTGTGGACAGATTTGATTTTTGGTAATATAGTTTCTTATAGACAACTAAAAGGGGACTTGGGGACTTGTGTTTTGGTCACTTAATTAAACTTCTCACACTCACTTCTTTATTTTAGCCGAAGTCAGAAGTACCCAAAGCTAATTTACTTAGTTGTGGATGAGACTGTGGCGGCTCATTCTCAAACCTTAGTAATTATTTCCTTACTAGCTTTTGACCTTGTAACTCAGATAATTTGAAATGCCACCCTTTGAAACCCAGTCTCTGAATGTAGATCTCTTCCTGAGTGTAAATTTTGGGACTACTTTCATTAAACTGTTCAGAGGTCTAATAATTATAAAGTATTCCCCCAGACACAGCATCCGGGCCTTAAAATTCCAAAATACAGAAAGGAATTTATAAGAGCTGGAAAGTATTGACACAAATTCCATTTTGAATAATAAATTCTCCAAGGTAAATATACACAGATACACGTGAAAGGGGATGGAATAATATAGAACATGCTAGAAAGTAAGACAATAAATTATTTCTAGCATTCAAGTTTTCAGAATGATTAGAAATATTTTCAGTTTGGAAATGCTTTTCTCATATACACAAACATTTTAAGCTGTATGCCACTACCAAGTTAGTATTTGATATTTTGGAATGTTTTACTCAAAATGATTTTAACTATTTGTGGATTAAAGAATCAGTGGGTAAAGAATCCACCTGCAATGTGGAGACACAGGAGATGCAGACTAGGTGCTTGAATCAGAAAGATCCCCTGGAGGATGAAATGGCAACCCACTCCAAAATTCTTGCCAGAAAAATCCCATGGACAGAGGAACCTGGTTGGCTCAGCCCATGGGGTTGCAAAGAGTTGGGCATGACTAAGCATGTTAAGGAGTGTTTTGTATTTTATATCTTGTACATAGGAAATACATTTGTAATATATTACATAGAAGAGGCTCTATATTAATCTATTACCTCTATTTCAAATGTGAAGCTAGGTGTTAAGACTATAATAAATTATTTTCTTTGAAGTGCCATTTTAAAGAAGAAAAGCAAAAATATTGATGCACAGAGAATCAAAGTAAATTAATCTGATAATATAAGTGAAATGAACAAGCTGTGCAGTATAAATATTTTAATCACTTCTTGATCCAGAAGTGCCACATCTACAAAATGAGCAATTATGTGCTACCCTTTGGGAGTTGACTCTAATTACAAAGCAGTAGGAAATTACTCGATGTTAATATTGTAAATATCAAACATCAGGCCCGTGAATTTTCATGTGATTTTAAAAATATTATGAATACTTTAGGGCTAAACTCTATAGGGTCAAGAGTTGAGAAATATTAGTTAGTTGTCTTTTAAGTATCAATACGTCATTTATATTATAAAATATTATTCAATGAGTGTAAAGAACAATGTTTTAAAAATGAGCAGTGAAAACACATATTTGTGTAGAAAGCCAATAAATTACCCACTTCAGTACTCTTGCCTGGAAAATCCCATGGGTGGAAGAGTGTGGTAGGCTGCAATCCATGGGTTTGCAAAGAGTTGGACACGACTGAGTGATTTCAATTTTCACTCTTCACTTTCATGCATTGGAGAAGGAAATGGCAACCCACTCCAGTGTTCTTGCCTGGAGAATCCCAGGGATGGGGCAACCTGGTGGGCTGCTGTGTATGGGGTTGCACAGAGTTGGACACAACTGAAGCAACTTAGCAGCAGCAGCAGCAACAGCAGCAGCATATACTATGTGCTGTGGTGTTACTATGTAACTGTGGTGCTTGAAGACTCTTGAGAGACCCTTGGACTACAAGGAGATCCACACAGTCAATCCTAAGGGAAATCAACCCTGAATATTCACTGGAAGGACGGATGCTGAAGCTCCAGTACCTTGGCCACCTGATGTGAAGAGTCAACTCATTGTAAAAGAGCCTAATGCTGGGAAAGATTGAAGGTGAGAGGAGAAGGAGGTGACAGAGGATGAGATGGTTGGATAGCCTCACTGACTCAGTGGACATGAATTTGAACCAACTGTGGGAGACAGTGAAGGACAGGGGAGTCTGATGTGCTACAGTCCATGGGGTCACAAAAGAGTCGAACACAGATGAGCAACTGAATGATAACAAAGGTACTATGCAGGATATTTCTACCCTAGAATCAGATGTCACCGAAAGCATTTTGGGAGCCATAGTTATTGAGAATCTAGGGACACTGGACTTTGGTCCTGGACCTTCAAACCCAAGCCCAGGGAGGCTTAGCTACAGAACTGGGCTCTTTAGGTCCTGTGATAGCTTAGTGAGCTTCTCTGTTTCTAGGATCACAGGGAAAAGGGCAGTGCCTTAGGATGCAAGCATGGGTATGTATTGAGTTGTCCAAAAATTTTGTTTAGGTTTTTCTATAAGATGTTATGCAAAAACCTGACAAACTTTTTGGCCAAGCCAGTATATGGACTGTACCTTTACACAGAGTTTGGAAGTGTGTGGTAGGCTGAGTTCTAAAGGGAACTTGAAATTCCTGACCATTGTTGTGCACACATCTTTGTCCAGTTATTCAATCAAACACTAATCCTAGGTACTATTGTGATAAAATTTTGCAATTAAATGTAAATGATAGGAAGATGATACAGATAAATTTAACCTAAATTGATGAGCCCTTTAAAAGCAGAGACCCAAAGCAATCTATAGTTTCAATGCAATCCCTATCAAGCTACCAGTGGTATTTTTCGTAGAGCTAGAACAAATAATTTCACAATTTGTATGGAAATACAAAAAACCTCGAATAGGCAAAGCAATCTTGAGAAAGAAGAATGGAGCTGGAGGAATCAACCTGCCTGACTTCAGGCTCTACTACAAAGCCACAGTCATCAAGACAGTATGGTACTGGCACAAAGACAGAAATATAGATCTATGGAACAAAATAGAAAGCCCAGAGATAAATCCACACACCTATTGACTCTTTGTCTTCGACAAAGGAGGCAAGAATATACAACGGAGAAAAGACAATCTATTTAACAAGTGGTGCTGGAAAAACTGGTCAATCACTTATAAAAGAATGAAACTAGATCACTTTCTAACACCATACACAAAAATAAACTCAAAATGGATTAAAGATCTAAACTTAAGATCAGAAACTATAAAACTCCTAGAGGAGAAATAGGCAAAATACTTCGACATAAATCACAGCAGTATCCTCTATGACCCACCACCCAGAATACTGGAAATAAAAGCAAAAATAAATGGGACCTAATTAAAATTAAAAGCTTCTGTACAACAAAGGACACTATAAGCAAGGTGAAAAGACAGCTTTCAGAATGGGAGAAAATAATAACAAATGAAGCAACTGAGAAACAACTAATCTCAAAAATATACAAGGAGCTCCTGCAGCTCAATTCCAGAGAAATAAACGACCCAATCAAAAAATGGGCTAAAGAAATAAATAGACATTTCTCCAAAGAAGACA
>SJYC01040051.1:0-35932 GCA_006408675.1 Madoqua kirkii | reverse complement strand
CTTTTGGTGGTCATACAAATATTCTCTAAGAGAGCTATGACACAGAATAAAGAGATGAGGTGTCTGTGTTCCACAACACACTTGTTTGGTTAGCTTCTCTCTTATTAAATCAGATTTCTCAGGAGAACGGATCTTGAAGCAGAATCAACAGATATATTCACAGCCCATCTCTTTCCCTGGAATAATTATACATCACTGTGAATTTCGTAGTCATCTCCCCTTCATTCTGACACTCTAAATTGCTGGTTCAAAATGCCTTTTCCTCAGTGAGGTGGAAAAGGACATGATATCTGGCTTCTTTTCTGCTGAAGAGCTAATAATGAGAAAATATTATGCTGTCTTTGGCAAGCAAAGACCCCAGGAGAAATCTAAAGAGTTGTTTCGACTAGCATCTCATTACAATTGGAAACCTTTATCATTTTAACTCAACTAAAAAAAATTATTTTGTGAGGTTTTTTTTTTGGCCTTTAAAAGTTCAAAAATATTTTTGATTATTGAGTCCAAAAATAATCCCTCAGATTTAACAGCTACCAGGTTCATCTTTGAATAAATCATACTTTATATTACATTAAGATCCAGTGGGGAGAGCTCATTGATATCATTCATTATTATGTAAAACTTATTCTTTTGTAGACCAGAGAGATTTTGTGGGCTGGATTTCCTAAATTTTTTTTTTAACCACCAACTTCTTAAGATGGTTTTACTGAGGTTTATTGGAGTTTATAGAATATTATATCACAAATCATTTTTGTGGTATCAGAATTGCCTTTATTACTTGAAACCCATAGGGTCATGTCTACCCTTCTGTTGTATTAGGAATGGGAGATACTGAACTAGGTAATTCATGTTGCATTTGTTTTCTGGTGTCTCATGTCCAGCACCTTGCTTTCACTCAGCTATTAATATTTCTGCTCTGCTGTGATGCCCGCTTTGTGCGTCTGTTTGGCAGAGTGATAGCCACCAGTTATTCAGACAGTGATCTAGGTTTTGCTGTGAAGGTTTATTGTGTTTCAAATAAGATTAAAGTCTGTGATCAGTCGATTTAAATAAAGGAGAATATTCTAGATAATCAGAGGGAGTTCAATTAGTAGGAAGGGATTAGGAGTAGAATTCAGGGTCTCCTGAGGAAGAGCAAATTCTGCCCTTGGATAGGAACTTCAGTTCTGTGCCCAAGTGTCCCTTCCTTCTTTTCCCGAGGGTTTACCCTGCAGCTTTGAACTGACCCTGCCCGTCCTCTACAGTCTTGTTAGCCATTCCTCACGGCATCTGCCTTAAAGTAAAGCCCGTTCTGTCTCTGTTTGTCCAGTGGAAGCCCGTCTTGGCACACATACCTTCTGATCTGCAGGTCCTCCTGTGCCCCTGCCATCTAGGCATGGGGACCAAGGTTTTTCATCCTTGAATTTCCATGAGAACTGTCTGAGCACCTGGTAAACTGGAGATCCTGTTAGACAGTCTGGGGTGGGGCCTGCGTGTCTGCATTTCCAACAACCTCCTAGTTGGGAGACGGATTCTTGATGGAATGCCAAAAGGTAACTAGTTTAGGCTTTGTGGACCATAACATTTTTGCTTATCTCTGCTGTTGCAATACAAAAAGTGTTATAGACCATATTCAAACAGACAGACATGGTTTATTCTAATAAAGCTTCATTTACAAAAGTAAGGCACCAGGAACACTGAAGATCCCCAACACTTGTCTGAGATTCTGCCAGTGCTGCTCATTCAGGGGCGATACTCTCTGTAGCAACATTTTAGAGCAGAGGTTCAGGTCAGTAATGGATACATTTTTTGAGTGTTCCAATGGTATACTGGAGTCTTCTACTACCAGGTAAGGAAAGCCAGTTCTTAAATATTTGGGAATTTTATGAGCCAGTTGTTAAATTATTATTATTGAAATTGACCAGTGTGGAAGTATTTGTACAGTGAAAATCAGCACATGCTAAAAGCCAGGACTTTTTTAAAATTTATTTTTATTCCAGGGGCTGGGGGCCATTTAGCAGAAAACCACGGGCGTTGACTCCTTCAGGGTTATTTACAATTTGAAATTCATCGTGTTAAAAGAATTATAGAAATAAGTTTATATAAAATGGCAAATGAAATATTTCAGCTGACATTCATTAAATATTAAAATCTGACTTCTGGGTCGAGTCTTCTGCAGAACACAAATGATGAGGTTCATCTGGTTGTTTTGCCTGGGCACTTGAAAATAAAGGCTGATTAAAAGATATCCATGGATTTCAGCTCTTGGTTTTCCCTTTAGAATGTGAAAAAGGAGCAGGAGAGGACCACAAAGAGTTGGCTGACCGAGGAGTTACAGGCAGCCTAATCTGTTTCCCTCGCATGTCCTCTCTGGTCAAGGAGAGGCAACACAATCCTGAAAATCACATAATGTTTAGGATAAAAGGATTTATTTTCAACTTAGTTGACACTCTCTATTTTCTTACTGGAATTTGAAGAGTATTTTCTTTTCGTAGATATAAGTGTCAGCCCTGGTAGAAGTTTGAGCTAAATTTGTAAGCATTTAGTATTAAAAGTGTCTTGGAAAAGTGCCCACTCATCTTTGTCTTTTACAACTAGCTCGCTGGAGCCCGAGAGGTGAAATGTTTCGGGAAATGTCGCGGACGGTCAAGAGCAGAGTTGGGCGTGGCCCTCGGCCTGCCTGTATTCCTGCACCATGGATGTCCTTCTGTCCTCTAGACTCTTTCTGTGTTTCTTGGCTCCTACCACGAGCCAGGCTGGGTGCTGGGCTCTGGGTAAAGAACACTGAGGAAAAGACATTCTTGTTCTTGGGAAGTGCCCAGTCTTCTGTAAGTAAAGCAGTAATTCCAATGTGCTCGGAGCCTTAAGGCAGGTGGGGGAAGTGTTCTACAGGGCCACAGAAACTGGAACATAGATCTCTGCAATGATGAGAAGCTTCCAACAGTAGGGACACTGATTCTGTTTCTTAAAATGAATGTTTGTTGAAGGAATACATGGACGCAGTAAGTGATTAGTTAGATATCTCACAGTTAGGGTGTTCATGCAGATCAGGTCTTTGTCTTACCCTCACTGTCCTCTCCAGTAAAGGAAGATCCTGCCGAGATGCTCCTCAAAGAATGAGAAAATGTCTCGTCAAGGTCTGTGCACCCTGTCAGTAAAAACCATCCCCTTCCAGGGACAGCTAGGGCGGCATCTGAGGAGGTGTATTTATCTCGTATTGAGAAGTCCAAGTCCAGCACCTCAGGGCAGGAAGAAGACAGAGGCTGGGAGGCAGTTTCTCTGGCTTTCTAGGACTCAACTCTTGGCTGCTGATTAGCAAAGCTCCTCTCACGGGGCCCCTCCACTTAGCTTCAAAGATGTGCAGCAGCGGGTGGTTCTGGCTCCTGGAAGGCAGCCGTGTTCATCTCCTCCAGCTTTCTGTGCCTGTGGTTGGGTCAGCCGCCTGAGTGCTGTCTGCCCTGATTGGCAGTACTTGACTGTGGACACCAGCAGACCTCATAGATGAGGGACTAGGGTCTGCTTGGGTGACAGTGTGTTTACCAGCATCCTGTTGTCCCTTTGTCAGTCTCTACAAATTTCTGACAACAGGAAGGAAGAAGTGACTGAACTGAAGGTGATGTCAGGACCGAGCGGCACAGAGACAGGGCCAAGGGTCACGATGGCAGGGGTGTTGGAGGGGCTGACGTAGAGCAGACGCTCTGAGTGTGGAAGCATGGATCCAGAAGAGGAGAAGAGTGAGTGAGTGTGCCCTGGTTGGGCGGACAAGGCTCACCTGTGTCTCACTACCACCCTCTTTGGAAACTGGTGCTGGTGTGTGTGTGTACATACCTGTGTATGGAGACAAACCCACTCAACATGCATTGTCCCTGAAGGCATCGCTGTTGCCTGGATGTCTTGACAGGTTTGGATGCGTCCTCTGGCCTTCTCCTTGCTCAGACTGAAGGCAAGCTTTAGGATTCAGAGAAACCCTAGAACTTGTCCTAGAGTCACCTCAGTGTTGGACCCAGCTTTCTCCTAAATTATGTGGTGACATATAATTTAAACTTATTTTATTAATGTATATTTTTTCATGGGAGAGGAAGCTATGACAAACATAGCAGAGATAATCACTTTGCCAACAAAGTTCATATGGTCAAAACTATGGTTTTTCCAGTAGTCATGTATGACATGAGGGTTGGACCATAAAGAGGGCTGAGTGCTGAAGAACTGATGCTTTCAAATTGTGGTGTTTGGAGAAGACTCTTGGACTACAAGGAGATCAAACTAGTCAATCCTAAAGGAGATCAACCTTGAATATTCACCAGAAGGACTGATGCTAAAGCTGAAGCACCAATACTTTGGCCACCTGATGGAAAGAGCCGACTCATTGGGAAAAGACCCTGATGCTGGGAAAGACTGAAGGTTAAAGGAGAAGGGGGACGCAGAGGATGAGGTGGTTGGATGGCATCACCAACTCAACAGGCATGAATCTGAGCAAACTCCGGGAGATAGTGAAGGACAGGGGAGCCTGGCCTGCTGCAGTCCATGGGACTGCAGAGTCAGACACAACTCAGAAACTGAATGACAACACATCTTAAAAAGAGATTGAGTTGAGCTTTACATCTTGGCACTCCCTGTTCATCGGTGGGTCTTTCCAGTATTCCTTCCTTGTTTACATGATTCCTTTCCCACATTTTACATGGTTCCCCTCCTCTCTGTCTGTCTGTTTGGAAATGATTCTTTTGGTTCATTTGTTCCAAAAAGGAACGTTTTGCCTGCAGGTGAAATCAATAATGTTGACCACAGTGGTCTTTGGTTGGCTGGAGAGATTTTGTGCTTTCATATTTCAGCATGTCTCTCTTCCTAACTTAATTCTTGTGTTTTTCTTTTGCTTGAGGGACACACAACAGTGTCATCTAGGAGATATTAGGGTCTAAATGGACAAGCTTCTGTTCTCTTTGCTTTCATGGCATTAGGCGCTGCAGGCAGCGGATGGTGAACATTAATGGGAGTGCCGAGTTCTGACAGTTCTTCCATCTTTGAGGCTCTCCTTAGGGCAGCAAGGCTCCAGAGAGAAGCTCAGGGGCCCCCAGGCTGAACTCTGTATTTACTGTAATGTACTTCAGAAACGTTATTAAAATTGATTGTGGACAGATTTGATTTTTGGTAATATAGTTTCTTATAGACAACTAAAAGGGGACTTGGGGACTTGTGTTTTGGTCACTTAATTAAACTTCTCACACTCACTTCTTTATTTTAGCCGAAGTCAGAAGTACCCAAAGCTAATTTACTTAGTTGTGGATGAGACTGTGGCGGCTCATTCTCAAACCTTAGTAATTATTTCCTTACTAGCTTTTGACCTTGTAACTCAGATAATTTGAAATGCCACCCTTTGAAACCCAGTCTCTGAATGTAGATCTCTTCCTGAGTGTAAATTTTGGGACTACTTTCATTAAACTGTTCAGAGGTCTAATAATTATAAAGTATTCCCCCAGACACAGCATCCGGGCCTTAAAATTCCAAAATACAGAAAGGAATTTATAAGAGCTGGAAAGTATTGACACAAATTCCATTTTGAATAATAAATTCTCCAAGGTAAATATACACAGATACACGTGAAAGGGGATGGAATAATATAGAACATGCTAGAAAGTAAGACAATAAATTATTTCTAGCATTCAAGTTTTCAGAATGATTAGAAATATTTTCAGTTTGGAAATGCTTTTCTCATATACACAAACATTTTAAGCTGTATGCCACTACCAAGTTAGTATTTGATATTTTGGAATGTTTTACTCAAAATGATTTTAACTATTTGTGGATTAAAGAATCAGTGGGTAAAGAATCCACCTGCAATGTGGAGACACAGGAGATGCAGACTAGGTGCTTGAATCAGAAAGATCCCCTGGAGGATGAAATGGCAACCCACTCCAAAATTCTTGCCAGAAAAATCCCATGGACAGAGGAACCTGGTTGGCTCAGCCCATGGGGTTGCAAAGAGTTGGGCATGACTAAGCATGTTAAGGAGTGTTTTGTATTTTATATCTTGTACATAGGAAATACATTTGTAATATATTAACATAGAAGAGGCTCTATATTAATCTATTACCTCTATTTCAAATGTGAAGCTAGGTGTTAAGACTATAATAAATTATTTTCTTTGAAGTGCCATTTTAAAGAAGAAAAGCAAAAATATTGATGCACAGAGAATCAAAGTAAATTAATCTGATAATATAAGTGAAATGAACAAGCTGTGCAGTATAAATATTTTAATCACTTCTTGATCCAGAAGTGCCACATCTACAAAATGAGCAATTATGTGCTACCCTTTGGGAGTTGACTCTAATTACAAAGCAGTAGGAAATTACTCGATGTTAATATTGTAAATATCAAACATCAGGCCCGTGAATTTTCATGTGATTTTAAAAATATTATGAATACTTTAGGGCTAAACTCTATAGGGTCAAGAGTTGAGAAATATTAGTTAGTTGTCTTTTAAGTATCAATACGTCATTTATATTATAAAATATTATTCAATGAGTGTAAAGAACAATGTTTTAAAAATGAGCAGTGAAAACACATATTTGTGTAGAAAGCCAATAAATTACCCACTTCAGTACTCTTGCCTGGAAAATCCCATGGGTGGAAGAGTGTGGTAGGCTGCAATCCATGGGTTTGCAAAGAGTTGGACACGACTGAGTGATTTCAATTTTCACTCTTCACTTTCATGCATTGGAGAAGGAAATGGCAACCCACTCCAGTGTTCTTGCCTGGAGAATCCCAGGGATGGGGCAACCTGGTGGGCTGCTGTGTATGGGGTTGCACAGAGTTGGACACAACTGAAGCAACTTAGCAGCAGCAGCAGCAACAGCAGCAGCATATACTATGTGCTGTGGTGTTACTATGTAACTGTGGTGCTTGAAGACTCTTGAGAGACCCTTGGACTACAAGGAGATCCACACAGTCAATCCTAAGGGAAATCAACCCTGAATATTCACTGGAAGGACGGATGCTGAAGCTCCAGTACCTTGGCCACCTGATGTGAAGAGTCAACTCATTGTAAAAGAGCCTAATGCTGGGAAAGATTGAAGGTGAGAGGAGAAGGAGGTGACAGAGGATGAGATGGTTGGATAGCCTCACTGACTCAGTGGACATGAATTTGAACCAACTGTGGGAGACAGTGAAGGACAGGGGAGTCTGATGTGCTACAGTCCATGGGGTCACAAAAGAGTCGAACACAGATGAGCAACTGAATGATAACAAAGGTACTATGCAGGATATTTCTACCCTAGAATCAGATGTCACCGAAAGCATTTTGGGAGCCATAGTTATTGAGAATCTAGGGACACTGGACTTTGGTCCTGGACCTTCAAACCCAAGCCCAGGGAGGCTTAGCTACAGAACTGGGCTCTTTAGGTCCTGTGATAGCTTAGTGAGCTTCTCTGTTTCTAGGATCACAGGGAAAAGGGCAGTGCCTTAGGATGCAAGCATGGGTATGTATTGAGTTGTCCAAAAATTTTGTTTAGGTTTTTCTATAAGATGTTATGCAAAAACCTGACAAACTTTTTGGCCAAGCCAGTATATGGACTGTACCTTTACACAGAGTTTGGAAGTGTGTGGTAGGCTGAGTTCTAAAGGGAACTTGAAATTCCTGACCATTGTTGTGCACACATCTTTGTCCAGTTATTCAATCAAACACTAATCCTAGGTACTATTGTGATAAAATTTTGCAATTAAATGTAAATGATAGGAAGATGATACAGATAAATTTAACCTAAATTGATGAGCCCTTTAAAAGCAGAGACCCAAAGCAATCTATAGTTTCAATGCAATCCCTATCAAGCTACCAGTGGTATTTTTCGTAGAGCTAGAACAAATAATTTCACAATTTGTATGGAAATACAAAAAACCTCGAATAGGCAAAGCAATCTTGAGAAAGAAGAATGGAGCTGGAGGAATCAACCTGCCTGACTTCAGGCTCTACTACAAAGCCACAGTCATCAAGACAGTATGGTACTGGCACAAAGACAGAAATATAGATCTATGGAACAAAATAGAAAGCCCAGAGATAAATCCACACACCTATTGACTCTTTGTCTTCGACAAAGGAGGCAAGAATATACAACGGAGAAAAGACAATCTATTTAACAAGTGGTGCTGGAAAAACTGGTCAATCACTTATAAAAGAATGAAACTAGATCACTTTCTAACACCATACACAAAAATAAACTCAAAATGGATTAAAGATCTAAACTTAAGATCAGAAACTATAAAACTCCTAGAGGAGAAATAGGCAAAATACTTCGACATAAATCACAGCAGTATCCTCTATGACCCACCACCCAGAATACTGGAAATAAAAGCAAAAATAAATGGGACCTAATTAAAATTAAAAGCTTCTGTACAACAAAGGACACTATAAGCAAGGTGAAAAGACAGCTTTCAGAATGGGAGAAAATAATAACAAATGAAGCAACTGAGAAACAACTAATCTCAAAAATATACAAGGAGCTCCTGCAGCTCAATTCCAGAGAAATAAACGACCCAATCAAAAAATGGGCTAAAGAAATAAATAGACATTTCTCCAAAGAAGACATAAAGATGACTAACAAACACATGAGAAGATGCTCAACATCACTCATTATCAGAGAAATGCAAATCAAAACCACAATGAGGTACCATTTCACGCCAGTCAGAATGGCTACGATCCAAGTCTACAAGCAATAAATGCTGGAGAGGGTGTTGGTGGGAATGCAAACTAGTACAGCCATTATGGAAAACAGTGTGGAGATTCCTTAAAAAACTGGAAACAGAACTGCCTTATGACCCAGCAATCCCACTACTGAGGAAACCAGAATTGAAAGAGACACATGTACCCCAATGTTCGTCACAGCACTGTTTATAACAGCCAGGACATGGAAGCAACCTAGATGTCCATCAGCAGATGAATGGATAAGAAAGCTGTGGTACATATACACAATGGAGTATTACTCAGCCATTAAAAAGAATACATTTGAATCAGTTCTAATGAGGTGGATGAAACTGGAGCCTATTATACAGAGTGAAGTAAGCCAGAAAGAAAAACACCAATACAGTATACTAATGCATATATATGGAATTTAGAAAGATGGTAATGATAACCCTGTATGCAAGACAGCAAAAGAGACACAGATGTATAGAACAATCTTTTGGACTCTGTGGGAGAGGGAGAGGGTGGGATGATTTGGGAGAATGGCATTGAAACATGTATAATATCATATGTGAAACGAATCACCAGTCTAGGTTCGATGCAGGATACAGGATGTTTGGGGCTGCTGCACTGGGATGACCCAGAGGGATGGTATGGCGAAGGAGGTGGGAGGGGGATTCAGGGTTGGGAACACATGTACACCCATGTCAGATTCATGTTGATGTATGGCCAAACCAATACAATATTATAAAGTAAAAAAAGAAAATGAATAAATAAAAGCAGAGATCTCCTTCTGGCTGGGCACAGAATGGAAGTCAAAAGTTCAAAGAAAAAGGAATTGACTGCCTGTTATGGGTTTTTAGATGGTTGTTCAGTCACTCAGTCGTGTCCGACTCTTTGCAATTCCATGGACTACAGCATGCCAGGCCTCCCTGTCCATCACCATTTCCTGGAGCTTTCTCAAATTCATGTCCATTGAATCAATGATACCATTCTTATCTCATCCTCTGCCATCCCCTTCTCCTCCTGCCTTCAGTCTTTCCCAGCATCAGGGTCTTAGCCAATGAGTTGGCTCTTTGCATCAGGTGGCCAGAGTATTGGAGCTTCAGCATCAGTCCTTCCAATGAATATTCAGGGTTGATTTCCTTTAGGATTGACTGGTTGGGTCTCCTTGCAATCCAGGGGCTAAAGGTGGAGAATGGGGGCCTCTCTGGGAGCTAAAAGTAGCCTCAACTGACAGCTTGCAAGGAAGCAGGAACCTAAATCCTATAACTGCAAAAAATTGAGCTCCTCATTTTTTTTTTAAGTTTGCAACAGATTTTTCCTTTCAGAATCTGCTGATGATAATTCAGCCAATAGCTTACACAGACATTTCCTAAAAAATCAAGGGGAATCTCAATAGGCTCATGATAATGTCTTGAAGCTCACTATATTCCTCAAACTTCATAATATATTTCAATCTAGAAAGTGAGTGAGTTGCAAGTTTCTTTCTCAGTCAAAGAATCCTATCATTCTTTACATTCCAGGCTGGGGGTCCTACACTCCCTATATAATATTGGTTGTAAAGAATGTGGTTGCAGACCCAAAAATAAATAGATGTGTAACTGGATACAGAGAGGAATGTTTTATGCAGAGTTCTGGTAAGGATATATGAAAATCTTTTGGTCACATTCAACTTGACTGTTAGAAAGATCATTTTGATAAAATCTTAGTTTATTAAAAATTTCACATGATTGCTCACATCTTCTCTCCATTTATGTAAAACCTTTAACTCAGATCTTAACTAAAAATTATTGACTGAGAAACAAAATATCCTTTATAATAGTGCTTGTGCCTCATATATAAAATTCTCATGTGAGATTTTAAGGAAATTGCCAAGAATATTACCAATATTCACTTCTTTGGAGTAAAGAGGAGAGATTTCCTGGTGTATTTTGACTGTTCTGTCTTCTATCATGTCTCAAGAATTCCGTATGCTCAGCTAATCTTCAGCACAGTGGGGATCAACACCAATTTCCTGTCCCTGGTAGAAATTGCCACTGATTTCATTTCAACTTTCTTACTTTCCAGGCTGTAAAGAATACTCTTTCATGTTCCACGCACATGATTCAGCCCATTTCTGCCCTAATGTCTCATTTTTTTTTTGACGTTTTAGTATATTTCTGTGCTTTACATAATGCAGAGTGCTTCTGTGTCTCTCTTATGCACCAATTTGAGTGTACGAAATTTTCCATTCCCATTTGAGAGATAGGAAAATAGAACATGTTCAGGGACCTAGCCAGAAATAGGGAGTGCCATCTGAGTCCAAATCCAGGTCCCTTTCCAGAATACAATGATGACTTAACATCATCATTACAGTATATTTTATAGTGTAGGAGAAACACCAGCTCATAAATCTGAAGAATGTTATGCTGGAAATGATTTTCTCATGTGGATTTTTTCGAGGCAGTGCTTGTTGGGCACTGAGAGGCCATAGATCTGGTGGCTTACCAAGATTAGAATTTTCTGCTTCGCTCAATAAGCATTCGATATATTACCAGGTTTATTCTCTAAATTCATGGGTGCTGAGCTGTGCCATGTTACTCTGTTACCCACAGAAATCAATTTTGTCATAGTATAACTAATGGTTGCACCCCAAGTTGCATTGTGAAATGCTCCATTTAGAAAGAATGCCTGCAGTTCAGTTCAGTCGCTCAGTTGTGTCTGACTTTTTGCAACCCCATGAATCGAAGCACGCCAGGCCTCCCTGTCCATCACCAACTCCTGGAGTTCACTCAGACTCACGTCCATCGAGTTGGTGATGCCATCCAGCCATCTCATCCTCTGTCATCCCCTTCTCCTCTTGCCCCCAATCCCTCCCAGCATCAGAGTCTTTTCCAATGAGTCAACTCTTCTCATGAGGTGGCCAAAGTACTGGAGTTTCAGCTTCAGCATCATTCCCTCCAAAGAAATCCCAGGGCTGATCTCCTTCAGAAAGGACTGGTTGAATCTCCTTGCAGTCCAAGGGACTCTCAAGAGTCTTCTCCAACACCATAGTTCAAAAGCATCAATTTTTTGGCGCTCAGCTTTCTTCACAGTCCAGCTCTCACATCCAAACATGACCACTGGAAAAACCATAGCCTTGACTAGACGGACCTTTGTTAGCAAAGTAATGTTTCTGCTTTTCAATATGCTATCTACATTGGTCATAATTTTTCTTCCAAGGAGAAGAACACCTGCAGCAAATCCTAAATGTCAGAGCTGAGTGATACTCTCCTGACCTTGAAGTTTATAGGCCAACCAAACACAGCCTGAGCTTGAAATCTGTCTTCTCTTTACTACTTCTAAAAACAAAATGTGCTTTCAAATTAATTACAGTGGTATTTAAAGCATTTCACAAAATCACACTATTGAAATGGTAGAATTCATGAGTTCATAACAGGGGGTTTGATTTTTGAAAGTGTTTTTTCCCCTAGCTTTCAATGTCTTAGCCTGTCTTTCTTTATTTCAAAAAATCCTTATTTTTTAATGTGTTTTTCTGCGTACATACTTAGCAATTTCTGTGATGTGACTTTGAAGTTTACTCAGACTTTGAGTGAACTGGTGGGAAAGTGGTGGGAGAACTTAGAACAAGAAGAATCAACTCAGGGGTATGTTAGATCCTTGGGGTTTCCCAGGTGGCTCAGTGATAAAGAATTTGTCTGCCACTGCAGGAGAAGGGAGTTCAATCCCTAAGTAGGGAAGAGCCCCTGGAGAAGGAAATGGCAACTCACTCCAGTATTCTTGCTTCCTTTGCCATGGACAGAGGAGCCTGGAGGGCTACAGTCCATGGGGCTGCAACGAGTCAGACATGACAGCATGTGCGTACACACACACACACACACACAAAAGATGCTTAAGGGAAATAGCTGGCATTATTTTCTATATGGGGTATTATGTAACTGTTAAGAAAAAATAATATCTGCATGTGCTGATCTGAGATTTTTACATGATGCTGAAGTAAACACACATTACTGAATAATGCATATAGAATATACTTGTTTCTGCTTTTTAATCAACTCCATATATGTATGTGGAGTATGTATCATATGTGTCAGACATTGCTGAAGTATTTGGGGTGAATTTAAGAGGTAAATAGGCTTATAGTCCATTATAATTTTTACCATATACATTTCTTTTCTTAAAAGATTCCCTAAGGTCAAGTGAGTTAGAGCAATTATAATGAGACTGAGACTCAGAATAAAAGAGTTCTCTGAATTATGAGTTCCATGAAAACCAGGAACAGATATAGCTGCTTCAGTGCTGTCTTTTCGGTGCCTCACTGAGTAGCAGTTAGCAGAATGTGCTTGATGGTCACGGTGTGTAGGTAGGGAGTGGTGGCAGACAGTTATAGGCAGTTGGCATATACATCGTTTGGGTAGAGGCCAGTTCTCATTTAGAATATGGTGAAAGGACTAAGGTCTTTGGTCCTTTGTGTTCTCTGCAGAAGTATCATTTTTAGTTAAAACAAAAACGTAGACCCATTGTCTAGCTCCAATACTTTGGCCACCTGATGCAAAGAACTGACTCATTGGAAAAGACCCTGATGCTGGGAAAGACTGAAGACAGTAGGAGAAGGGGGTGACAGGATGAGATGGTTGGATGTCATCATCGAATGAATGGACATGAGTTTGAGCAAGCTCTGAGAGACAGTGAAGGACAGGGAAGCCTGGCGTGCTGCAGTCCGTGGGATTGCAGAGTTGGACACGACTGAGTGATTGAACAACAACAGCAACTGTCTAGTTTGGGCTGCTACAATAAAAATGTCAGGGCCTGGATGGTTTGTTAACAACATAATCTATTGCTCATAAGGGTGGAGACTGGAGTCTTAGAACGAGGTGCTGGCAGATTTGGGGTATGGTGAGAACCCTCATCCTTGCTTAGAGATGACAGTCTTCTCACGTGGCAAAGGGAACAAAGGAGCTCCTGGGGTCTCTTTTCTAAGGACACTAATTTGTTTCATCAGGGATGTCCTCTCATGACCTAATCACATCCCAAAGGTCCTCCTTTCCAAATACCATTATATTGGGATTTAGATTTTAACTTTTAAATTTTGTGGGGATACAAATATTTAATCAATAGTTCAGTTCATTCGCTTAGTCGTGTCTGACTCTTTGTGACCTCATGGACTGCAGCATGCCAGGCTTCCCTGTCCATCACCAACTCCCAGAGCTTACTCAAACTCATGCCCATTGAGTTGGTGATGCTGATCTATAGTTAATTTATAGTTTAATACTCAATAAAAATAATTTCTCTGCAACTTGAATCATGTATTTCACAAAAATTTATTAAGCATATGACAGGATTGCTTCAGGACTTGACATCTAGTAGGGGAATCATCAGTAAACAAAGGAAAATGTAAATGCATGTAAAATTATACATTTCAGAGGTAGCATAAATGAAACACCCATATGTCAGCAGTCTATTGCATAGTTCTAGTTAAATGTCCTATAGTAACATTTAACTCAATATGTGTAAATATCTATTTGTTTTATTTTAACCAAGCCCATGTCTCTTCCTATTAATACTACCATTATACTCTCATGAAATGTAGAAACCTGGTTCTCATCCATCTCTAACTCCCCATATCAACTTAGTCACTCAGTCTTTTTTCTTTAAATATGCCCCAAATTTGTTCATTTTCACGGTTCTGTTTCCTGCCTCCATCTACATTTGTATTTAAACTATTTCCCCTCCTCCAAAAATCCACTTTCTGTTACTTCATCTTTCCTCTATTTATTAGTGATCTATCTGATATATGAAATGATCCCTGATTTTGACCAAACTGCTGCTGCTTCAGTCATGTCCAACTCTGTGTGACCCCAGAGACTGTAGCCCACCAGGCTCCCCTGTCCCTGGGATTCTCCAGGCAAGAACACTGGAGCGGGTTGCCATTTCCTTCTCCAGTGCATGAAAGTGAAGTTGCTCAGTCATGTATGACTCTTAGCGACCCCATGGACTGCAGCCCACCAGGCTCCTCCGTCCATGGGATTTTCCAGGCAAGAGTACTGGAGTGGGGTGCCATTGTCTTCTCTGTTTGACCAACCTAGATACCATATTAAGAAGCAGAGACATTATTTTGCCAACAAAGGTCCGTCTACTCAAGGCTATGGTTTTTCCAGTGGTCATGTATGGATGTGAGAGTTGGACTGTGAAGAAAGCTGAGCGCTGAAGAGTTGATGCTTTTAAATGGTGGTGTTGGAGAAGACTCATGAGAGTCCCTTGGACTGCAGGGAGATCCAACCAGTCCATTCTAAAGGGGATCAGTCCTGAGTGTTCTTTGGAAGGAATGATGCTGAAGCTGGAACTCCAGTACTTTGGCCACCTCATGCGAAGAGTTGACTCATTGGAAAAGACTCTGATGCTGGGAGGGATTGGGGGCAGGAGGAGAAGGGGACAACAGAGGATGAGATGGCTGGATGGCATTACCAACTCGATGGACGTGAGTTTGAGTGAACTCCGGGAGATGGATGAACACGGAGTCCTGGCATGTTGCAATTCGTGGGATCACAAAGAGTCGGACATGACTGAGTGACTGAAGTGAACTGATGCATACTATAGTGATTCAAAGTATATCATGTGGCACTGCTAAAAGAGTCTACAGGTATGCATATACACACAGGAATATTTCACAAGTAGTTTGTAAAATGCAGAGCTACTTAATTGTAGGCCTTCTCAGTACCTTTAATGAGATCATACACATAGTATGTACTGGGCAGAAATAGTACACAGCACTTCCATGATTTATTTGACAATTATTTTTAAAGCTTATTTTGGGACTGTTTCAATACACGAATTAGAAAATATTGACCCATTGTACACAGTTTAATCTTTCGAGCATTCAGAATTTCACCGTTGTCTGTATCTTTAATCTTCCATTTTCTTTACTCTCCATACTTCAGTCATTTTTTACTCTCTCTTTACAGAAACATACATTCCTTTTCACATCCCTACTCATCTGTTCATGGTAGTCCATCTGTGGCGATGTTTGTATCCTCAAGACCTAGTTTCTGTATCCTGTATTGAACATAGACTGGTGCTTCATCTCCCATATGATGCTTGGGGCCAGTGTATGGGATGAACCGGGGGGATGGGCAGGGAAGAGAGGTGGGAGGGGGCTCTAACATGGGGAGATCGTCCACACCTGTGGCTGATTCATGTCAATGTATGGCAGAACCAATGCAGTGCTGTGAAATGGAATAAGCATTAAACAAAAAATAAAAAATTAAAAAAAAAATAAGATCAAGGAAAGTCAGGAGAATGTCTCTTGGTCACTTACTTTGTGGAGGGACCTATAAAAATCAAAATGGAGTCTAATAAATGCTTTCTGCTTCTGTAAAAAAAAAAAAAAAAAGACCTAGTTTCTGCATCTACTCTTTTATGATGCCTTTTCTGAATTGTCAACTACCGTCTTCCGAAGTAGAACTGATGAGGTATTCTTTTTGTGTCATAATCCTTTCATAATGCCAGGGACCATGTCTTACATACTCAAAATAAATTACGTAGTTCTTAGTACAATGTAAATTACTCAGTGGGTAACCTTCTATTTCTACTATGCAAATTGCTAAATGGACCCATTCGATCAAGATATTCATTGAAACCCTGATACTCTAAGCAGCATACTAGGCACTGGGGATCAAGTGATTAATTCAGTCATATCTGTAGCACTTATAGAATTTAAACCTAGAATAAAAAAAATTGAAAAAAAATGGCTGCAATACCTGTGTTTAGGGTACTAGGGAATTACAAAACAAGCAGACTGATTATTGTGAAGGCAGCTGACCCATAGAGCAAAAGCATTTGAGAGATCTCTGGTCGCCCTTACATTAATATCTTAACAGCCTTACTATCGCCTAACTATAGGGCTTCCCAAGTGGTGCTAGTGGTAAAGAATCTGCCTGCAATGTGGGAGACACAGGTTCAATCTTTGGCTAAGGAAGATCCCCTGGAGAAGGAAGACAACCTGCTCCAGTATTCTTGGCTGGAGAATCCCATGTACAAAGGAGCCTGGTAGTCCATAAGGTCACAAAGAGCTGGACATGAGTGACTGAGCCCAAGCACAAGCTTTACTATAGTCAAACATGATACCCAATTAACAAATGACTGTATGAGACTCTCTAAACAACTACTGAGATAGTCCGTGGAAACTTGAGAAACACACGCTAGGATTTACCAGCATATAAAATTTCAGTGAGGCCAGCAATGTAGTATTCAAAATTCAGAATCTGGTCATACTACCAGTGAAAGTATGTGCCATATTTGTAGGGACCTCTTTATTTACCCCATTTGACAGACTAGTTTAGTACCAGCATCATAGAACTGACAAGGTTGAATTTGAACACAGCCAGAGGATTAAGCTTATGTTGTTTACCTGATAGTCTATAAGCTCCCCACTAAAGGTACGTGTCCTGGTTAAATACTTACTCTTATTTCCAATTTGTAGCTTAATACTGTAATTGACAGAGGACTTTTAATATGTTTCCATTATCAATGCCTGTGGCATTTCTTTAAGGAAAAACTCTTTTTTCTAGATGATACTGTTAAGTAGGGGCTGTAGTGGTCTCACTATGAGCATATTTGCATAGCTGAAGTCTTATTTTGCATTTTCCTTTGTTGCTGCTGCTAAGTCGCTGCAGTCTGTCCACTCTGTGCGACTCCATCCCTGGGATTCTCCAGACAGGAACACTGGAGTGGGTTGCCATTTCCTTCTCCAGTGCATGAAAGTGAAAAGTGAAAGTGAAGTTGCTCAGTTGTGTCTGACTCCTAGCGAACTCATGGACTGTGCCTACGAGGCTCCTCTGTCCATGTGTTTTTCCAGGCAAGAGTACTGGAATAGGGTGCCATTGTCTTCTCTGCCTTTGTTACTAGAATATTTTATTTAGAATATCCTTAGAAAATTTCCCTTGAATGCCCTCCACCTAGGATATGTTATAGACAGTAAAATATTTTTTTCTACATAAATCTTTTTCTTTATGAACCATGTATTATATTTGTGAATTACTTGTGATCCGGAATATCCTAGTGGTTTCTGTTAAGTACCATCTGTGATGAGACAGAGGTATAGAGAAGGGGCCACATTGATGGGGAACAGAAGTAAACAAGGAGATAACAGTGGATGTCAGGCTCCAAAACCAGCTTTAGCCATGCTTTGGTTGTTGGATGTGAATGAGTGCACCTGCGTGGATGTGTGTGAGCTGAGAGAAGCAGGGTGGTGAGACATTTCAAAGCAAAAGCAAAGGCTCTGGAAGCAGAATTCTCTGAGTCCTGGTTCCACTGAATTAGGTCCTTGACCTTGGGCAGGTTACCTACACTCTCAGGACACCAGCTACCTTGTCTCCAGGTAGCTGTAACACGGGAGCTTCCCTCAATGCATTGATGAAAGCATGAGTTTATAAATATTTATTGCTTTGCTATAGGTCCAGGGCCTGGGAAAATGTCTCCATGGGGAAAAAATTTGACAATGTCTGATTTCGAGCTGGTTAAGTAGGCAAGGGTCTTCCCTGGTGGCTCAGAGGTTAAAGTGTCTGCCTGGAATGCAGGAGACCAGGGTTCGATCCCTGGGTCAGAAAGATCCCCTGGAGAAGGAAATGGCAACACACTCTAGTACTCTTGCCTGGAGAATCCCATGGAGGGAGGAGGCTGGTGGGCTACAGTCCATGGGGTCGCAAAGAGTCGGACACAATTGAGCGACTTCACTTTCACTTTAAGTAGGCAAGCGAAATGTGAAGAAGAAACTGCGTTACACCTTAGGTATCAGTTCAGCTTGTCTGATGACCTCTGTAGGACTGTTTGGAAAAGAAAAGGCAGTTTGGTTTTCAACAAAGAATAAATGTTCTATTTAGGTATTTACCAACCTACCTACCTACCTGGGTTTAAATCTGTGGAACTGAAACTGTTTATGTCTTCATTTATATCTGACTTGATTTTTTTAAATCATTTTTCAGTGAACAAACATATTGGTTCAATTAAAAAAAAGGCAGTCACTACTGAAGCAGTTTTCTCTAAATGACCTAAGTCAGTAGCTATACCACTTCAAGTTTATCTCATTGTTTCGCTTATAAGTACATCAGTAGGAATCTTATCTGTTAGGTAGAGGGAATACAGAGAGTATGTACTAGACATTCTCAGTTTATTTTTTCACACTAGAGAAGAAGTTTTCATAAGACCCTCAGAGGGAAAGAATTCAGGCTAACTAATGATAAGTTTTCAGTAAAGTAACATCTGGTTTCCTCTGGACTAGCCTCAATTCAGGTGGTTTTTGCCTTGATTTCCTCAACCCTGACTCCCCTCCTGACCACACCACTTTTCACTAGCTGCATTCTAAGATGGACTAGCATCTTAAAAATGACTTATGTCCACCTTTTTATCAAGTCATATATGGGGGGAATTTTGATGAATTCAACAATCATTTTTGAATTCTCACACATGCAAGTATAAATCTGAAGCCTGTTGTAAATTTTCATTTATAAAACTTGGAAGATTTTATACTGTAACTTAATGCTATTTTATTTTATAAGGGTCACCGTTTATTCCATATGACCCTATAATCCAGAACCGTGCATCTCCTACTGTAGCCTCTAGTCACATGGGGCTATTTAGACTTAAATCAGTTCATTATAAAATATAATTCAAAAGCCAAGTTTCTTCACAGTATCCACATTTCATGTGCTTGGTCATAACATACGACTAATGGCTACCATCTTAGACAGCCCAGCTTATAGAACATTTCTATCATAGCAGAAAGTTGTATTAATCTGTAGTGAATCATAGAGCCTATAGACCAGAAAGCAAGGGCCGTATCTTATCTTATACATCTTTTAAATGTACCCATGTCCTACCGTAAGAACAATTATGATACTTGTTAAGACATCCAGTTGAGTGATATCTTGCAACTTTCCTCTTCTTCCCGGGAACCTACCCAGCCTTGGAACAAAAAGAATTCTTGTAATGAATTCTTTACATCCCTTATCCTGGATAAACCCTTGATCTCCCATATAGGCACCACTGTCCTGTGAAATACTTTCTCCTCTGGCTTAGCTTTCCAGTTTTCAGGTTCTTCATCAATACTCTCAAGAATGTGAATGATTATGATGTTTCATTATTCTTTTATAGTTGTGGTCATTCTCCTTTGAAGCTTATACTCTCTGGCTTTACCAGTCTCTATGCTAATCCCCACCTCCATGCCCTGCTATGAATTGAATTTATTTTTCATACTGAACTTCTTGAAAAAAATATTTATTGAGCTATCATTGAGCCATAATCTTGTAAGTTTGAAGTGTACACAAGCTGACCTGATACTTCTGTGTGATGCAGAATGATTACTGCTGGACTCTATGCTTCCTTGTTGTTGTCATCAATAGAACAGATTTTTGCATTCCTACCTATAGTGGAAAGTGTTTTGTTTTTGGTTTCCTGATAGAGTGCATCTTCTTAGTTTTCAGATTATTCTAACATAATTTTTAATGTGCCCACCTCTCCCCAGTCATGATCTACACCACCTGAGCTAGGCCAAGCAACTGCTTTTCCCCTGGAAATGAAGTCTCGAATAGCGTTACATAAAATGTTGAAAAGGATGGGAGCTTATTCAGTTCCTGTGTTTCCATGGTGAAAGTGAATTTGAGATCTTAATAACTGACATACAGAATTCCTTTTCCATGGACTCTGGAACTGATAATTCAGGCTTTAGAAAAAATGGGCTGATTTCTAATATTTCCTTTCCTTTTCTTTGCTGCTGTTTGCTTGAAATATGGAATATTGGTTTCTCTTGCAACTAATCTTAACTGAAATGGAAATTGTACCATAGTGGGACTTTGAAAATAACAGACTATAAAACATGACTAGAACATACTTTTGGACCCTGTGAGAGAGGGAGACGGTGGGATGATTTGGGAGAATGTCATTGAAACATGTATAATATCATGTAAGATGAATCGCCAGTCTAGGTTCAATGCAGGATACAGGATGCTTGGGGCTAGTGCACTGGGATGACCCAGAGAGATGGTATGGGGAGGGAGTTGGGAGCGGGATTCAGGATTAGGAACTCATGTATGCCTGTGGCGGATTCATGTTGATGTGTGGCAAAACCAATACAGTATTGTAAAGTAAAATTTAAAAAAATGACTTTGGCTGATCTGAGGTTATGTGGAGGGTTAGAAAGTTGGAAATTTTTACTATACAGGAGCAGCAGAGCTGATTAAGTTGTTCTGTATCATATCGTATCATTTGGTTTTTGAGACTAAGGGGCTACAGAGGAATGTGAGTTGAGACTTTTTGTATTCTTCATTCTTTCATCTTAATTCTTTTAACTGATTTCTGTTTGGGATTTATGCCTTCCCCAGTCTCAATTCTTTAGGTCTGAGTGAGGTCTCATCGGACATAATGCTCAAAATTCTCCAAGCCAGGCTTCAGCAATACGTGAACCGTGAACTTCCTGGTGTTCAAGATGGTTTTAGAAAAGGCAGAGGAATCAGAGATCAAATTGCCAACATCCACTGAATCATGAAAAAACCAAAAGAGTTCCAGAAAAACATCTATTTCTGCTTTATTTACTAAGTCAAAGCCTTTGACTGTGTGGATCACAATAAACTGTGGAAAATTGTGAAAGAGATGGGAATACCAGACCACTTGACCTGCCTCTTGAGAAATCTGTATGTAGGTCAGGAAGCAACAGTTAGAACTGGACACAGAACATCAGACTGGTTCCAAATAGGAAAAGGAGTACGTCAAGGCTGTCCATCTAGTCAATGATGCCATCCAACCATCCCATCCTCTGTTGTCCCCTTCTCCTCCTGCCCCCAATCCTTCCCAGCATCAGAGTCTTTTCCAGTGAGTCAACTCTTTGCATGAGGTGGCCAAAGTACTGGAGTTTCAGCTTCAGCATCCTTCCTTCCAAAGAACACCCAGGGTTGATCTCCTTCAGAATGGACTGGTTGGATCTCCTTGCAGTCCAAGGGACTCTCAAGAGTCTTTCTAACACCACAATTCAAAAGCATCAATTCTTCGGTGCTCAGTCCAACTCTCACATCCATACATGACCACAGGAAAAACCATAGCCTTGACTAGGCAGACCTTAGTCGGGAAAGTAATGTCTCTGCTTTTGAATATGCTATCTAGGTTGGTCATAACTTTCCTTCCAAGGAGTAAGCGTCTTCTAATTTCATGGCTGCAGTCACCATCTGCAGTGATTTTGGAGCCCCCCAAAATAAAGTCTGACACTGTTTCCCCTGTTTCCCCATCTATTTGCCATGAAGTGATGGGACTGGATGCCATGATCTTCATTTTCTTAATGTTGAGCTTTAAGCCAACTTTTTCACTCTTCTCTTTCACTTTCATCAAGAGACTTTTTAGTTCCTCTTCACTTTCTACCATAAGGGTGGTGTCATCTGCATATCTGTTCAGTTCAGTTCAGTTACTCAGTCATGTCCAACTCTTTGCAACCCCATGAGGTTATTGATATTTCTTCTGGCAATCTTGATTCCAGCTTGTGTTTCTTCCAGTCCAGTGTTTCTCATGATCTACTCTGTATATAAGTTAAATAAGCAGGGTGACAATATACAGCCTTGATGTGCTCCTTTTCCTATTTGAAACCAGTCTGATGTTCCATGTCCAGTTCTAACTGTTGCTTCCTGACCTGCATACAGATTTCTCAAGAGGCAGGTCAGGTGGTCTGGAATTCCCATCTCTCTCAGAATTTTCCACAGTTTATTTTGATCCACACAGTCAAAGGCTTTGGCATAGTCAATAAAGCAGAAATAGATGTTTTTCTGGAACTCTCTTGCTTTTTCCATAATCCAGTGGGTATTGGCAATTTGATCTGATTCCTCTGCCTTTTCTAAAACCAGCTTGAACATCAAGGAGTTCATGGTTCACATATTGCTGAAGCCTGGCTTGGAGAATTTTGAGCATTACTTTCGAGAGTCCCTTGGACTGCAAGGAGAGCCAACTAGTTCATTCTGAGGGAGATCAGCCCTGGGTGTTCTTTGGAAGGACTGATTCTAAAGCTGAAACTCCAGTACTTTGGCCACCTCATGTGAAGAGTTGACTGATTGGAAAAGACTCTGATGCTGGGAGGGACTGGGGGCAGGAGGAGAAGGGGACAACAGAAGATGGGATGGCTGGATGGCATCACGGACTCGATGGACGTGAGTCTGAGTGAACTCTGGGAGATGGTGATGGACAGGGAGGCCTGGTGTGCTGCGATTCACGGGGTCGCAAAGAGTCAGACATGACTGAGCGACTGAACTGAACTGAGGTCTCATATTTTTCTAGGAGTAGACCCTGTGGTCCAGTTCCAGCCAATTAGTGCCTCAAACCTCCAGGCAATGTTTGCTTCAGGGTTGGCTTACAGTGAGAGCTAAGTCAAGGGCTTTGATTTGAGGTGCTTTTCCTGCCAGACTTGCATGTTATGTGACATGAAGTTGGAGATGCTGCAGACTTTGTGTTGCCATATAGAAGCCAATCCAAGTCAACGTGCAAAGAACAGCAAAGCTTAACCCAGTGATACAGAGAGATATAATCTTTATGACATCATTTAAGCCCTTAAACCAGTGAAACCAGCCTTATCATATGTTTTTCAAATTCAGAAGACAAATTCTCTAGGTTCCTTAGATTTTTATATCACTTAAAGTCAAAATATCCACTTTCCCACTTACTGAAGATTTGGGAACAATTTCATAGTCTCTTTGTGTGCAGACTAAATTGTTTCAGTCATGTCTGACTCTTTGTGACATTATAGACCATAGTCCACCAGGCTCCTCTGTCCAAAGGATTCTCTAGGCAAGAATACTGGAGTGAGTTGCCATGCCCTTCTTCAGGGAATCTTCCCAACCCAGAGACTGAACCTGTATCTCTTTACATCTCCTGCATTGGCAGGCAGTTTCTTTACCACTAGCACCATCTGGGAAGCCATACTCTCTCTCTTTACTCCAACCACTATCATAATGATAGGGGATTTTAAGAAATTTGTTAGACCCTCTTATCCTTTAGAAGTGTTCTAATCTCAGAAATGGTAGATTTTAAAAGTCCATTATTTGGGCACAATCTGACCACCATTTCCAGACTCCATGTGATATTTGATTTCAGGTCTCTGCTCTTTAGAGGCCTTCAGTATATCAAGTTCTTGTCCTTCTCTTTCATTTGGCTCACCCTTCACAACCATGAGCCTATTTCTTCTGTGATATGCACTATATTTTTATCAATTATCTCAGGAACCACTCTTACAGAACTGTCTGGTTAAACTTGAACTTTGCAGAAATGAAATAATTCATTCCATACTTTGATAGTTAAGCCTCTAGGTGGGATTGAGTTACATTTGGCTAAAACACACACCCTTTCAAATGAGAGCCTCAGAATGGCTTGCAGTGAGCTCTTAGATCCGCCAGTTTGCATGAATATAATTTCAAATTTTACCTTGCTGTGTAAGACACCAGCTCAGATTCTGTGCCCTTCAGAGCCTCAGCAAGTGATCTTTGTTCTACTTGACTGAGAATAGGGGGACTTTCAGTAAAGAATCTTGCTTCTCTACCCCAACATGCATTCCTTTCAGCCTGTATCTTATCTCCACTATGTCAAGATTGGAGTGTGAGCTATGGCTCTATTTAAATCCTTGAACCCCCCTCCAGCCTTCTCCAGACTATAACTCTATTATTCATCCCCTCTCTCATATATATTTTACTTCTTCCTTTCCACTCGGTCCTTCCCCTCAGGCTGTACACATCCTCATTCTTTCTTGGCTTAAAAAGAAAAGCCACTGACAGTCAGGTCATTTGGTGCCTCATATGGGGTGCTTAGTAGCTTGTGCTTTTTCAGAGGATGGAGAGAGTCTGAAGGAATTCAAGCAGGGGCAAGACATGGTCCTATTGGAATTTTAGTCAGATGGCTCTGCTTGCTGTGTGGAGATGGGTTGTGGAGGTGCAAACAGGATCCAGGAGTATAAATAGTGTTCCAAAAATGTGTTCTGCAAAAAACTAGATATTGTTAAATGTTACTAGTTTTCTTCAGAATAGGTAAATGCAACAGCTTTGACTCAAACATCTCTTTGAAAGCTTCTGAGTTTTAATCCATACTCTAATCAACTCAGTCTCTTTAACCAGAACACTCTTATTTTCAGACAGTTGTAAACAGGTAGCCCATTTAGTTTCCTTTATATCTTGGCATAATACATGGCTTGTAAGATGACGGTCCTACAGATAATTGCTTCTCCCATGGACCCGTGTGACCTAGCTACACTGTCTAGTAAGTGCAAAATACTTGTGGAAGTCCTGTAAGATCCTAGGGGTTTCTTTTTAAGCTGTTATTTAACTGAAGGTACGTTTTAATTGTCTCCTCTTGGCACCATTGCGCTTCCCTTGAAGCTCAGTTGGTAAAGAATCTGACCGAAATCGGGGAGACCTGGGTTTGATCTCTGGGTTGGGAAGATCCCCTGGAGAAGGGAAAGGCTCCCCCACTCCAGTATTCTGGCCTGGAGAATCCCATGGACATATATAGTCCATGGGGTTGCAAAGAGTCGACACCACTGAGTGACTTTCACTCTCACTGACACCGTTGGGGAGGAAGGCATTCCTGCCCTAGGGTTATGTGGATGATGGAACCATGACTCTCTGGACAGATGAAATCAACAGCAGTTTCACGAATCACCTGTATTCGCAGCCTGGACCCCACGTGTCATGCAGGATACGCAGGGGTTATACTTGAGAGTGGAGCAGATCAACAGGGGTGGTAGGAGTCAGTTCTTGTAGTACCAAGAGGAGGAGGTCACCCTGGTTCCCACTGGTGTGTGTGATTGACTTGTGTGAATAGTTTTCTGGGATGGCAGGGAGCTGAAACTCACTACATAGGGATCAGCAGGCATCTGCTGGGTTTATTGGGTGAGTTGGGTTGTTTGGCTCAGGGACCTCATCTGTTAGAGCAGAATGGGCAGGGGAGATAGTGGTTATGATCTGAGGCTTCTCTGTTTTACCAGATGACAAGGTAGTCCATTTTAATGGGTTGTGATTGGAAGCATGGATGCATACACTGCCTCTCTGTGCCCTTGGAAAGCACAGCATGGAGCCTTAAAAAATATGGTTTTCATAAGCACTTCGCTAGGCTTGGGTCTTCTTGTATTCAGAGCACCTCATGGAAGAAGCACAAAAACCATTCACAGAACATTTGCAGCTTGTCTTCGGTTCAGCCAAGAAGCTCTGAATGCACATCACCCATACATTCTATCCACTCCTCCACTACTGAAGACAAGGGAATGGATGTAGTATTTCCTTACAGGTTCTAATAAGTGTTAAGAGTTAAGATGATTATAATATTACACTGCATAGATAAGTATAAATTGTTTATGTAAGTCTAAATTTCCCTAGTGTATACTTTCTAGCAGCAGTATATTAAATTATCAGAAGTTGTAAAATGTTCTTTATGATGATAACATCTCAACTTTACAGAATTTGTAATTTTGTTAAAGAATGTCAATTGTTTCCTTAGATATTTGTGTGTGAGGCAAATTTTGAATTCCCTGCAATAATACCTGATATGGGATCTTCTTTATTTTTATGTTTCAATTTCAATATATTTTCCTGAAGAAGCAATATTTTTGAGAGGCACATTTTTCTTATAAAATGTAGAAGCATGACAGATAATGTCCTATGAGATGCTCTTCATGACTGTGAGATTTTTTTTGGTCTCTAGGTTCTAATTGTATTTCGGTTTCTCCAAATATTAGATTGGCAGACTGATTGAATCACCTGGGCATCTGGTTTAAAAGGTGTCTGTAGAGACTGAAGTATGTCAGAAAGAGAAAAACAAGTATATTAACTCATATATGGGGAAATTAGAAAAATGATATAGATCTTACTTGCGAAGCAGAAATAGAGACAGACGTAGAGAACAAATGTATGGGTTCCAGGGGGGAAAGGCAGGTGGTGGGATAAATTAGGAAATTGGAATTGATATGCATCAATTCCATCAATCAATAGTGTCAATACACTATTGACACTAAGTATCAATATAAAATAGAAAAATAGAAAACTAATGAGAACCTGCTGTATAGCACTGGGAACTCTACTCAATGCTCTGTGGTGACGTAAATGGGAAGGAAGTCCAAAAAAGAAGATATATGTATACTCATAGCTGATTAACTCTGCTGTACAGTAGAAACTAAACAAAATTGTGAAGAAAATATAGTCCAATAAAAACTTAGAAACATTACAAAAAATGAAAAGATGCAGTAGAGAATGGCACAGCTTCACCATGACTGGCTGCACTGTATACCCATCAGATATGTGTAAACCCTTGCCCCAGTACTTGTGAGTGTGACCTGACCTTGGTTGTGATGAAGATGTAGGTCAAGATTAGGTCTGGGGTAGGGTGGGCCCTTAATTAACTGCTAGTGCTGCTGTCTGTGAGATGAACAGAGAGACCGCAGCAGGCACAGGGCAAGCGCCACGTACTGATGGAGGCAGAGGTTTGGAGGGATGCCTTTTCCAGCCAAGGGACCGAAGTATGCCTGGCAAGCCCAGAAGCTGGGAGATAGGCCTGGAACAGATTCTTTGTTAGTCTTCAGAGACCATCACCCTGCCAGCGTCTTTAATTTGACATTCTAGCTGCCAGAACTGTGAATTGATTCCTGTTGTGTTAAAGCCGCCTGGTGTGTGGTACTTACATCTGTCTCAGAAGTGAATGTCCTCCTCGAAGGACCAGGTCAGTCATCTTCATACACCCATGTCCGTGTAGACATCTGCGGGCTTTTAGAACTGAAAGAGTTAGGAGGTGACTAAATCCCTTCCCTCCACAGAGACCGAGGTTTCTTAAAGGCTTGGTCAAGACGTGTGAGTATTTGGAGTTAGGGTCCTAGTTTAATTCAAGAACCCCAGTTTCCCGATGGTTTCCTGATGCCCTTCCATCTTATGTTCACAGTGGAGAGTGAGGACATATATCATCCATCTGCCCTCTTGGAAAGCAACACACAGAGCCGTAACAAAAACACATGTATAAGGTGAGTGTTCTGGAATTTAGGGAAATTCTCCAGGGAGCATGTCCCTAGTGGCAGTTCTCACAGGGTCTCTTCTGCATTTAAGAAATAACAGGATGGTTGTGATTAGGCCTGTTGGCACAACTGTACTGAAATTAAATACTGCCTGATGAGGCCTGAGTGGCTGGGTCACATGAGTGATTTATTCATGATGAGGGAGAAGCAAAAGCTTTATGTTTACAATGCATTTGAGATTGACACCGTAAACTTGGCCTTAATGCATTCAGAACAAACACCCTGTTTGACCTGAATGCAAGCTCACAGCTTCATTGCTGGTCTGCTCCTCCTGCCTGTTCGATGCTGTCTGTCTTCTGTGATACATTTTCGACCTGTCACTTAATGACAAAGAGTGTGGAAGCTCACTTTGCTAGTACACTTTGTGCACTAACTTCACAAGAGTGTTTTGGATGATGGCTAAATGCCAGCTTGAGGAAGAGAAAAAGGCGTACCCAAGCCTAGAGGTATATCTGGCTAGAAATGTGTCATGAAAAATGAGCAATATAACCGGAGAATCTTGAGTAAGATTGAGAGTATGTGTATGTGTACACACTTGTGCACACATATTTATTTCTCTGAAGTGGGTAAAGTGGTAATAGAGAGGCTATGGTTTATCTTCAGAGGGAAAATATCTTCACTCATAGCACATCCCTAAGAGGGATGAGTGTGTGTTCAGGGGAACATATAGGGTGCCCTGGAAACAGTCACGATATAAATTTTTGTACAAATAAAAAGTTGTACTTTTTCAGTAAGTAGAGCATAATCAGATCATTTTTCTTTTTTAACTTTCCCATTTATCCAGCTGACACAAAAATTTAAAAGCAAAAGACTTTTTTTGGGGGGGTGAACTTTTTATTATGTATTGGGATATAGCTGATTAGCCATGTTGTGATAGTTTCAGGAGAACAGTGCAGGGATTCAGCCATACATGTACCAGGCTGCCCCAAAGAAGCCCCCCTCTCCCATCCAGGCTGCCAATAACACTGAGTGGAATTATGTGCTATACATTTCCCTTATGGCTCAGCTGGTAAAGAATCCGCCTGCAATGTGGGAGACCTGGGTTCGATCCCTGGGTTGGGAAGATCCCCTGGAGAAGGGAATGGCTACCCACTCCAGTATTCTGGCAGAATGGTGAGAATTCCATGGGGTCACAAACAGCCAGACACGACTGAGCTACTTTCACTTTCTTGCTTAAGCAAGAGACGTCTGAACCTGTTGTAGATTATAGTAGTTTCATTAGTTTGTTTGATAGCTATTATGTTCTCATGGAACAAAATTTTGGAAGATGTTTTTTAGTTTCTGTTGTACAGCAGAGCTAATCAGCTATGTGTATACATATGTCTCCTTTTTTTGGACTTCTTTCCCATTCACATCACCACAGAGCACTCAGTAGAGATCCCTGTGCTACACACTTAGGTTCTCCTTAGTCATCTATTTTATATTAATAATTAGCATCAATAGTGTATCTTTCCTTACTTGTCCCCCAGGCAGGTAGTTTGCTCACCTTGAAGGTGCTGGTGTTGTAAAGTACCTGTTTCTTTACAGATAGAGATTATGTGTATGATTTGTTTGCTTGTTGTTCAGTCTCATGTCTGACCCTTTGTGACCCCGTGGACTGCAGCACACCAGGCTTCCCTGTCCTTCACCATCTCCTGGAGTTTGCTCAGACTTGGGTCCATTGAGTTGGTGATGCCATCCACCCATCTCACCCTCTGCTGCCCTCTTCTTTTGCTTTTGATTGTTCCCAGCATCAGGGTCTTTTCCAATGAGATAGAATTGCAGTATGCTACATACACAGAGCTGTGCATTTTGTGTTTTAAATTTACATATTTATTGGGTGCCAATATGTCTTGGTGATGTTTCACACACTATAATTAGAGCTATCTGATGCTTTCTAATGAAGATCTAATTTCCTCTCATATGGAGGAGCTATAATTTATTTACAGTCCCTGTTGTTTTCTGTTGTTTATGCTCATTCGATAAATAAACCTGTAATACACTACTGGTAAATAATATGATACATTAGGATTAATGAGTGTTATAGGAAAAACATAGTAGAGCACATCAGGCAGGTTGGAAGTTTGTGGAAAGCTTTGAATATTAGCTAGTGTGGCCATTGTCAGTGTCCTTGAGTAGAGGTATTTTAGGGCAGCTTGAATTAATAAGAGAATGTAGGGCTAAGGGAATGTAGAAGAAGTTTCAGGAATAAGGGCCACCTGGAACAAAGGCTATTCTGGATCTTTTGTGTTGCCACGTTTAATGTTAGAGCCAGTGGGTTGATAGGCACAAAATTCTTTGCTGGAGTTTTGATTGGGATTATATTGAATCTGTAGAACAAGTTTGGAAAAAGTGACACATTAACATGTCTTTCTGGCATGCTGCAGTCCCAAAGAATCAGACACGAGTGGGCGGCTGAACAACCACCACAGACATGGAATATCTCTTCATATATTTACTTCTTCTTTGATTTCCTTAATCAGCATTTTATAGTTTTCCTTGTATAGCCCTTTCACAAAGTCAGATTATGCCTAAATATTTTATTTTTTTGAGATGCTAACATAAATATGTTGGGCTTTAAGTTCAAATCCCACTGGTTCATTGCTGGTACATAGGAAAGTGATTGACTTGTGCATAGTAACTTTTTATCTTGCAACATTGCTATAACCATGAGTTTTGTTGTCATTGAGGATTTTCTTTATAGACAATAACATTATCTGTGAACAGAAGCAGTTTTATTTCTTCCTTCCCACTATATATACCTTTCCCACTGGTCGTACTGCACAAGCTAGAATTTCCAGTGGGATATTGAAGAGAAGTGATGTGGGGGGCATCCTTTTGTACCTGACCTTAGTGAGAAAACCTTATCTTTCTTATCAATTATGATGTTAGCTGTTGGAATTTTGTAGAAACTGTTTATCAAGTCAAAATTTCCCATTATTTCTAGGTAGACTGAGTTTTTTTCTTTATCATGAAAAGGTGTTAGACATGGGCTCATTTTTACCAATAAATTCAAATTTATTTTCATTAAGGAAGAAAATGTGGTCTGAGTCAAAATTTTGGGGGAGGAAGTTTAAGTGGAGATCCCCTTTGATTTAATAGGTATGATACTCTTCCTCAAGGATCTGATGAAACTTTCTTTGTGGTCAAATACAGCCAATTTTTCTATTTCATATGTGCTTGAAACGATTTAATTTACATTTTTCTACTTTGGGTTGCAGGAATTGCTTTACTTGTATACTTACATATCACTTAAAATATGCTTAATATTTGTGTTATATCTCTAGTATACTTGCTATTTTGCTATCCATATTAGGTGTCTGGTTTTAAGAAAAATGTACTAAAATGTTCTGAAATTAATAATTCACTTTTTTGTTATACTATGTTCCTTTTTCATACTTTATTAGTCTTTTCAATTTCTAAGTTCTTCCAACCTTTTTTGAGTGCCATCTTAAAATGTATAGTAGTCACATAATTATCGATATCAATTATTTTACTATTATTCTTTGATATCAGTGCCCTACATTTAGCATGATCCTAAATATCTAGCCCCAGTTATGTCCTGCTTGCCATGGGATTGAATTTTAGCTGATGAGTTACAGACAGAGGCTGTGTACAAACTGTTTGGGATAGCTTCTAAAAGGAGAAATTGTGCTGTTCTTCTTCCAGTTATCTGGAATAAGCATGTAATGACTGGCTCTTCAGCAGTGATCTTGTGCCCAAATACCACACTGAGAAAAAGATGAAACAAGAGATCAAAGAGTTCTGGGCTTTGGCTGGTATATAAGTGAGCTATCTTAAAAACATAGGGATTTAGTTCTATTTTCAAGTTTCTGGTTTTATAAAGCCTTTTGATAAAAGGCACAGCCCACTAACCTCAATACCAATACTTTTATTTTAACTCTATTCACTTAACTAAGGGTTTAAAGGAGAAAACTTCTTTGTGTCTGTAAAACTATTCATATTCTTGAATTTTGGTGTAGCTAAAGACGGAATTCTAGGTTAAAGTTTCTCTGATAACCTGAAAGAACTTCTCCTTTGTCTTGTGGGGGGTGGTGCTATGCCTAGAAATTTGGAATATTGATCATTTTTTAATTTTTCTCTGGAGTTATTTTAGATCCTGTCTTTATCTTGATGTCTGAGAATTGTTGATGATGAGGTTGTCAAAGAAACATTGCACCAGATGAGTTAAACAGGCAAAGAGAACTTTATTAAGTTGAGAGCAAGTGGAGAGATAGAACTTAACTCTGATGAAATGAGAATTGGAAGAGTCCTTAAGTGCTGGGGCGAACCAGTGGAAAAATAATAAAGAGTATTCCTGGGTTGTAAAGTTATCAAGAGGCTGGGAGGTTTATATCTCAAAGAAGCAAAGACAGATTTACAATTAGAAGTTTTCTCCAGTTGGTGGTCTAAGAAGAGGAAAATCACAGAGCTATAGTCAGGAAGAAACTTGTCCGGATTTAGTCAGGCTGAGGGGAACATTAAGACCTCTGGATCACTCTTCTGCACTGGCCTTATTTTTTTCATTAGTCATAATTGATGTGACTTAATCTGGACAGTTCTCTACTTAAGCTCTGGGGAATTTTTGTTGCATGGCTTTTTAAAAAATACTTATCTTTCCCACCTTCCTTTCTTTTTTCCCCCTGGAACTTTTATTGATTAGATGCTGAACTTCCTAGTTTGTTTGTGTATTTTGTCTTCTGTATGTCCATCTCTGACCTTTATTCAACTCTCTGGGAAGTATTCTCAATGTGATCTTTCAAACCTTGTACTGAATTTAAAAAAATTATTTATTTATTTTTGGCCACACTGAGTCTTCAAAGCTACGTGGGCTTTTCTCTAATTGTGGCGAGCAGGGGCTACTCTTCGTTGAGAGCACAGACTCTAGGGCACGTGGACTTCAGTAGCTGCAGTTTCTGGGTTCCTGAACACAGGTTCAATAGTTGTAGTACCTGGGCTTTATTTCTCTGCAGCACGTGAAATCTTCCCGGACCAGGAACTGAACTCATGTCTCCTGCACTGGCAGGTGGATTCTTTACCATTGAGGCACCAGGGGAGCCCCTTTCATTGACTTTTAAATTTCAGTATTCAGTATTTTATTCCCTAAACAGTGTTAGCATCTACTTACATTTTGGAAGCAGGGATCTATTTTTTTCCCCTGGATGTGATGTAATGGTACATGCCTCTGAGGAATCTAACTGGAGATATTTCATAATTAAGAATTTCTACTTGCTTTTCAAAGGTCATTTTTGCTTATATTTGTCATTTCCAATGAGGGTCTGTGGTCTTTATTTCTTTTAAGACTCATTGGGAATTAGGAGCATGTAGTCATGGAGGTCTTGATGAATCTCCTATTGTGATTTAGGGTAATTTAATCAGATTAAAAACCCAGGTATGATGCGGGAAGATCTCAAAGGATTTCATGTTTTTTCTTTAATAGGTTTCAAATTCTCCAAAGAGGGATCCTTCATTAACTTTTAAACTTGGAATTGCAAACCTGCATTCTCTTGCTCGTTTTTATATGGAAGTATGATGTTGGAAGTTAAAAATCCGTCTATAGGACTTTCTGTCTGTCTTGTCTTCAGTCCCAAATTTGACTCCCATTTTCTGGCATTTTCAAGCAAAATGCTCGGTCAGTAACAACCTCTATTTGCTTCCACTATGCAAGTATTTCTACCCATTTTGATCCTTCCTTACTTGCCCTGCCTCAGCTGTTTATTAAAATTTGCTTTCAACTTATGGCCCTTTACACGGTGTAACATCATTGCTTTTTTAAAAAAAATTGTTTATTTTTAATTGGAGGAGAGCTGCTTTCCAGTGTTGTGTTGGTTTCTGCCATACATCAATATGAATCAGCCATGGGTATACACACGTCCCTTCCCTCTTGATCTTCCTCCCATTTCCCACTCCACCCCCACCTAGGTTATCACAGAGTGCTAGGCTGAGCTCCCTGTGTCATACAGCAACTTCCTGTTAGCTGTTTTACTTACGTTTTACATATGGCAGTATATATGTTTCAATGCTGATCTCCCAATTCGTCCCATTCTCCCTTTCCCCTGCTGTGTCCATAAGTCTGTTTTCTATGTCTGAATCTCTATTCCTGCCCTGCAAACCACTGATGAACTTAGAGCCTGTTTTACAGAGGGAAGTAATATTGTATATTAAAGACTAGAGATCTCTTCAAGAAAATTAGAGATACCAAGGGAACATTTCATGTAAAGATGGGCTCGATAAAGGGCAGAAATAGTATGGACCTAAAAGAAGCAGAAGATGTTAAGAAGAGGTGGCAAGAATACACAGAAGAACTGTACAAAAAAAGATCTTCATGACCCAGATAATCATGATGATGTGATCACTCATCTAGAGCCAGACATCTTGGAATGTGAAGTCAAGTGGGCATTACAGAGCATCACTATAAACAAAGCTAGTGGAGGTGATGGAATTCCAGCTGAGCTGTGTCAGAGTGATCACAGGGACAGTGACTATCTGGGTAACCCCAGGCTGCAGCCTCAGTGCCCTTGGGAAAACCTTTGCTGCCTCCTCCCACTCAGGGAGCCTTGCGGGAGTGCCCAGTCTTCAGTCCCGGTGACCCTTTTGGGAGTTTAAGGCACCACTGGATAATGCTGCCAGCAACCAGACCACTGACCCCAGCATCCTGAGTTTCCAGGATGGCGGTGGCAGACCACACTTCACTAGCCCAATAAAGCCAGCCCCCTCAATGGAGAAACAGGACCACTCCCCAGGGGCAGCCAGAGGAAGGCCTTTGCAGGAGCTTCATGCCAAATGGAGGGTGAGGACGGAAGTTGGCAAAGTGGGGAGTTGGAGGCAGACCCGGGCCCCTTCTGACCCTGACATCTCACTCTGATTCTCCTTGAAAGGGCTCCTTATAGACAGCAAACAGCATCCACCCACAAGCAGTGGGGACATTGCAGAAGGTACTGGTTGGTGCTTACCTGCCAAGGGAGGCTTGGCTTCCCCTCTAAGAGCTGAGAAACCTGAAAACAGTGGCCTAGTATACAATAGAAAATTATGCAAAATAGAAAATATGCAAAAAAGCAGGAAATCAGGACTATAATCTAAGGTGGAAAGCAGTCAATATAAAACACCCTGAAAGCTAACACAGATGTAAAAATTAGCAATAAAAGCATTTAAGTAATGCTTATAAAAGCACTGAAACATTTGAAGGAAAAGTTGAATTGTAATGGTGGAACAGAGAATCTCAGTAGAAATGGAAATGTAAAAGAGAACCAAATGGAAATTCTAGAACTGATCATTACAATATATAAATTATAAATTCCTTTGGGTTATGGAAGCAGGTTATAGAGTGCAAAAAGTAAAGGTCATTGACCCCAACCAAGGATCAGCAGAAATTTTGTAACCTGAAGAATAAAGGAGAAAAAAGTTTGAAAAAATATAAACGGAACACAAATGATCTGTGGCATAATATCATTTGGGTGATTGGAATTTCAGATGGAGAATGTGAGAATGAAGTAGAAAAATATTTGAAACCATAAGGACCAAAAAGTTCCCTAAAGATGGAAAAAACCCCAATTTACAGATGAATGAATCTCAACAAATCCCAATCAGAATGAAAGCAAGGAAAACCATCAGACCTTAGGTACACCTTAAAAGCATCCAGAGGAAAAAGATGTATTATTTATGACCCTAGTGATGCAAATAATGATGACTTTTTATCATAGTCATAGATCAAAAGGCAATGCAAGGACTACTTTAAGGTGCTGAAAAAAATGCATCAATCTATACCCTGGTAGCTCAGTTGGTAAAGAATCCATCTGCAATGCAGGAGACCCTAGTTTGATTCCCAGGTCAGGAAAATCCGCTGGAGAAGGGATAGGCTACCCACTCCAGTATTCTTAGGCTTCCCTGGTAGCTCAGCTGGTAAAGAATCCACCTGCAACGTGAGAGACTACCTACTCCAGTATGCTGGCCTAGAGAATTCCATGGACTGTATAGTTCATGGGGCCTTAAAGAGTCAGATACAACTGAGAACTTTCACTTTCACTTTCATCATATAGATAGGTAGATAGATAGCAAAAAAAATCCTTAAATATGAGAGTGAAATAACATATGCATGTAATTAAAAATCTGAAAAAGTTGTTAACCAACAGACTTTCACAATAATAAATAGTAAAGGAATTCATCACTTCCCTGGTGGCTAAGATGATAAGGAATCCACCTGCAAAGCAGACCTGGATTCGATCCCTGGGTTGGGAAGATCCTCTGGAGGAGGGCATGGCAAC